>PVIR01001861.1:0-112660 GCA_004026965.1 Petromus typicus | reverse complement strand
TTTTGAGACAGGGTCTCGCTTTGTGGTTCAGGCTGGCCCTGAGCTCAGCCTCAAACTCACATCACAGCAATCCTCCTGCCTCTGCCTCCCGAGTGCTGAGATTACAGGCGTGAACCACCATGCCCGGCACTGTGGTATGTGATATTGGTTGCTGCTGGGCGTGAGTCTCCATACCCAGTATTGTATGTGGTTACCGGGGATCGAACCTGGGTCCTTGCGCTTGTGAGATAGGCGCCGGAACCACTGAGGTAACTCCCCGGCCCCTTTGTTTCCTTTTTAAAAAAATTATCATCACATTACTCTTTCCCCTCATTACTTCTACACCCCATTTTCTTTTAAATATTTTCTATTTCACAATATCTACTATATATTCTAGAACTTATTTACAACTTTATTTTCTCATACCAGAGAAAAGATATGATATTTACACATCTGTGACCTATTTATTTCACTTATGAGGATGTCCTGAAGGTACATCCATTTGAGTACAAATGACTCAGTCTTATCACTTTTATGGCGGAGTAATACTCCATTCTATAAAAGAACCACATCTTCTTTATCCAGTCTCCAGGCTCCAGTTGATGGACATTTGGTTTGTTTCCAAGATTTAGCAACTACAAACTGAGCTGCTAGAAACATGGGTGCACATTTGTCGCTATGATATTAATCTTTCAGTTCGTTCATGTATATACCTAGCAGAGATATTGCAGGGTCAAATGGACCCTCTAATCCTAGCTTTTTTAATTTATTATTTTAAAAAATTTTTTTTAGGTTTTTTTGAGACAGGGTCTCGCTTTGTGGTTCAGGCTGGCCCTGAGCTCAGCCTCCAACTCACATCACAGTAATCCTCCTGCCTCTGCCTCCCGAGTGCTGAGATTACAGGCGTCAGCCACCATGCCTGGCACTGAGGTACATGGTACTGGTTGCTGCTGGGTGTGAGTCTCCACAACCAGTATGTTACGTGGTTACCAGGGATCAAACCCAGGTCCTTGCACTTGCAAGACAGGTGCTGGAACCACTGAGCTAACTCCCCGGCCCCTCTAATCCTAGCTTTTTGAGGAATCTCCAAACTGATCTCCACAGTGGTTGTACGAGTCTACAATTCCAACAGTGGAGAAGGGCTCCTTTTTTTCTGCTGACCCCCTGTCTTCTCCGCACACCCAAGACCACAAAACCCCAAACCAAGGCCACAGTGTGTCTCTTCTGCACTCTGTCCCCCTGTGTACTGTTTTCATCCTGCCGAGTTAACTCTTCTCATGCCTTTTGTGATGCATTCTGGAGATTCTTTTTCTGTGATACGAGTCCTTGAACCTACTACTTATCCCGCGGTGGGGTGAGTTTAAGTCCCCACCTTCTCTTTGGGGGGACCTTCTCAGAACCCATCTGGTGATCGAAGTACTCAGGATAGCCGAGTGTGGTGACACAGGCCTGGAATCTCAGGAACATCGCCTAGACTCCAAGGCCAGCCTCACCTACACAGGGAGACCCTATCTAAAAACAAAAGATAGACAAAAAGCTATGTGAGTAAAGAGTAAATGATATGGGAAAAAGCGCAGAATCAGAGGATAGGGCTGATCTCATATGCTGGAGGCAGAGCCATGAGTTCCAGGCTGGACTGACATGGGCTGGGTGCGGGCTCTGGGAATTTGTGTTCTGTCCTGGGAAAGTGGAGCCCCACTGTAGGGAGTGCCAGGATGTGCTGTGAGGGACTTTGGAAATGACAGTGAGGCTGAGACCAATAGAGGGGGTGCAGATAGGGAGATAGGAGAATGGCATGGGCTGCCTGCCTGTACTGTTTCATTGTGGAGGAGCCGCCGAAGTGCTCCAGGGAGGCCGTGAAGGTCCGTGAACCTGTTTGCAGGCTGCAGGGACAGCAGCAAGGGACTGGGAAAGAGCTGTCTCAAGGCCCTGGACAGTGGTCGTTTGTGGACTTGTACAGGTATGTGATGGTGATGCAGGCAGCGGAATTTCCTGGACCCCTGGGGCAGGTGTGAAAGTAGTCAAACTGCTCGTCCTGAGTAATAAGAAGGACTGAGCTGCCATCGTCTTACATGGGTGAGGAGCCAGAGATATTGATGCCGGAAGTCAGTACAGACGCCGGGACAGTGAGTCTAGTGCTGAAAAATGGCCACTTTGAGAGTTGTCTTAGTTACATTTCTTGTTGCTGAGATAAAAGATCCAACCCCCAAAGTTAAGAAGGGGACAGGTTTATCTACAGTTTGTAGAGGCTTCAGTCCATAACTGAAAAGTTCCAAGGCAAGGTGGCACATGGCAGAAGGGCAACAGTTTATACCCACCTAAGGTAGCAAAGTGACAAGAAATCTCAGCAACAAGAGAAAAGGCAACTCCCCTTCTGTCCCTTATGTTATATGTAGGCTTTGTCCCTTAGGGCAGGTGTATCACTTATACCTTTAATCCAGCCTGGTTTAACCTAGTTGTGAAATGGTTAATGAATATTACACTTTTTAATTCCAAGCTGCAGTTTGACAAGATACAAAAGAACCCACAACAGACACAGGCAGCTAATGCAGGCACTGTCTCCGCCCGCCCGAGGAAAGCAGAGCTATCTTGAAGCAGACAGAACACAGAACACAGGATGGGCTGTTCCCAGCATGGAGATAACAGCTGCAAAGTGCAGCATCTGTTCAGTGCCGAGTCACCCGAGAATGTGCTTATATCTGCCTCGATCGCCTGGACCCCACCACAAATATTTGCTCTGATCCCACATGTGATCGCAGCTCCAGACCTCTCTTCCAGTGCCCTGCAAAGCTTCCTGCCTTTCCTTTGTTCAGTGCTGCTGGCCTCTTAATGGCTGTCAGTCCCCCTCTGCCTGGTGGATAAAGTCTGTACCCCTTTGCTTTCACCAGCCTGTGTGGGTGGCCTCATCCCTCTGCGCCATTTGTTACAAATCCTAGCCAGAAGACAATGCCCAACCAATCAGTGGACTGATGTAGTACCCACACACGCTTGATCCCAGCACGACACACTTTGGTTCCAGGCATCTTTGAAAAGCTACCCCTCATGACTGCATGAGGCCTTGGGAGAACATCTAGACACGAGCCTTGACAGGAATTGTTAAGATTTAGACCTAAATGTTCCCCCAAAGTCTCCTGTGTTTGGAGGTGGGACTTTCGGAAGGTGACTGGGTTGATGGGGTGCCATAGTCATCACCGGGTCATAGTCATCACATGAGTAAGCTCCAGCGGAACATGCTGTTGGGAGGCGGGGCCCAGTTGGAGGACATTGTCTCTGGAGGCACATTTCTTGTTCTGCTCCTTTCCTCTCTTTCTGCTTCCCAGCTGTCAGGGGTTGAACAAGTCTCCTCCCTCAGGCTCTGTATCATACCATCTCTGCGTTGGAGCCAGTTGAATGTCACCAGGATTTCCTGAAACTAGGGACCATAACCCTCTCCTTTATGTTGTGTGTATCAGGTGCATTGTCCCAGGGACAGGAAAGCTGACTAATATGGGGGTGACTCATATGTTGGTAGTGCTGTAATCAAGAGGGTAAAATGACTAGGAATTTTTTTAGAGATAAGATGTTTCTCTATGTCCTTATACTGAGAACATTGACCATCACCCTCTTCTCCTCAGCATGGAGGGACGGACAAACTACTACCTCTGTCAGAAAAGTAGAGCATCAGTCTGAAAGGAACATGTCAATGCTGGCTCCAGGTCCACCAGAGACAGACAGGGAGCCCAGAATGGCCAGGGGATGACTAGCATGGAACATTTCCCTATTTCTTGTTTTATCTCCCTCTTCTCTCTCTAGAAATAAAAGCCCTCGGACACCTACCCAAGATGAGACAAAGATTTGAGCCAACTGCCTCCGGTTCCCCTCAGAGCTAGCTTGAACCTCCTCCTTCCTTCCCACCAAATTGGCTCCCATGTCATTTAGAGTGATGGACAGTACAGACTTTATGGCCTGCAACAGTACTTCAAGTCATGAGCCAGCATGAAGTGACCAGGGTGTGAGTGTGGACAGAGAAAGGAGGCAGTGATAGAAACTGCTAAATCAGAAGAACCCTGCAGGCCGTGGAGCTCTGGAAGCCACACAGAGGGAGATGTGGGAGATGTGGGAGCTGACGGAAATCTCTCGTGGCTTCATCCGTAAGGATTGTCTTAACAGTTCTTTGTTCACTGCTGTCTTTCCACCCGAGTGCAAGTGTTTAGTAAATACTTGCCGAGTTAGAGAATGTACTACCAAAGCCACCCCTGTCAAATACGCAGCAACATTGGTTTCCTTCACACAAAAAGCAGTGGCTGAGTGAGAGAGAGGGTCATGGCCGTGGCTTCCCGGCGCGGATGTTCACGCATTCATGCCCTTCTAGTCAACAGTGGCCTGCACAAATGAGTTTTAGATGAATGTTGTGGTGTGCAGCCTAGTGAGATTGGTCAGGGACTAGGTCACCGCTGGTACACAGAGGTCTCTGTCTCCTCACCGTGGTCCACGGCACTCGATGTCCACTGTCTACACACCATCCCTCTGTCCACCATCTGCTCTCCATAGCCCCTGTTCTATGCATAGCAAATAATCTACACATCCTGTCCAGTCCATCCTTCTGTTGAGTGACCAATTTTTCAGTTCACTGGAAACTGTCTTGCGGTTGGCCCTGAAGTTGTAGCACCCTGGAAAGCGCCTCAGTACTGTAGAAACCAGAACGATTGGTTTATCTATCTGCGTTCCAGGCATCCTACGGTCAACTTTTTGATCCACAGTCCATCTGTCACTCCAACCATACATTGGACCCCATGGATCCCACAACCCGGAGAATAAGGCTCCGCCCTCTGTAGACCCCGCCCAGTCACTGCCCATTCCGGAAGTTGCCACAGCGAATCGCGCTGCCTTAGCAACAGCGCGTTTTGGGTCGTCCAGTCCGCGTGCGCGGCGTCCAGTGCGAGCCAATAGTGAGGGGACCCAGGAGCGAGGCGTAGGGGGCGGTGCTCGCCGCAGACACCGCCATTTTGGTAGAAGAGAAACAATAGGATTGAACTCAGATCGACCGGATTGTGGCTGCAGGTAACGCTCGCTAGACCGTGCCCACGGTCCTTATCTGCGACCTCTAGGGCAGGGCCTGCGGGCAGCTGGGGCCAGGTGCCTGGCCTTGGAGATCTCCCCGGGTCGTCGGGGCAGAGGGTCCCTGTCATTGTGACGGGGATCTCTCCCGGGCTTTGTGGAGCCTCCTTTCCCCTGGCCTCTGAAGAAGTGCGTTATGTATGAAGAGCTAGAAGAGATTCCCGGCTGTGGGGAAGGCAGTCTCCAGGCCTCTGGAGGGGGTCTTCTCCATTGGGAGGCGGTGTCTTTCCTGGCTTCGAAGAGGTGTCTCGTGCCTTTGGGTGGGCAAGACCTGCCTCGTCCTGGAGGGGTCCGCCAGGTCTTGGAGTCCAGGATGGGGTCTCTGCTCCGGCGGGGTCAGACTGGCGCCTCAGGTGCAGCTATCTAGGCCCGCAAACCTCAGCCATTTTGGGCGTTGAATATCATTGGGGCAGGGCGTTCGTATTGGATGGTGGAATAATTTAATGTTATTTTTAAAAAAGTCTTAAAATGGGTTAGAAGATGCCTTAGGTATACGGCTGTTTTCACCATGAGTCGAGCTTTCATTTCTTTCACGTTTGAGTACGGACTGTTTTTGACTTTTGCATTCTAATAATTTCTTTCATTTTATCCTGTCACGAGTTATCAGTAAGATTGTACCAGCAGAAAAAAGCCTAAAGATAAAATGTAAAATCTAGTAAAATCTTGTGCTCTTAAACACCAGGTGAAATAGAGCTTATGACTGCTAGATATTAAACATTTTGTTAATGACAGGTACATAAAACAATAATAAGGCCACCTGAAAGAATAGTTTTAAGAATAAGTACCCAAACTTTTGCAAAGTAAAAAAAAAAAATTACAGATTACAGTTTTACAATTTGTAATATAAAAGTCCATGATTACAGTGATTTTTGTTGTGTACTGCTACTTAAAATGTTTGCTGCGCGTATTTGCATGTTTAGCCGGATAACATTTTAAGTGAACCAAGATGCTTATTTATGTTTGTTGTTGGGTTTATATAATTGCATCCTGTAAGTTGGTATTAAGAGAAAGTTCAGGGTGGTGGTGTGATAAAATGCTTAGTTTGTTGTATTTGACATCTACAGGACATTTCAATGCCTGATAACTGTCTTCGGCAGAATATCAGTTGAACTATTAAGTGTCATTCAGATTGGTTTACGGTAGAGTAAACTCACAGGCATTGTTAGAAATCAAGTAGGTAAGAACTAGGACTGAAGTTGATGTAATTGTGGAAACCAGTGCAGCAGATGTAATAGACTTCTTTGGCGCTTGGAAACTGCTTAGGTGACAGAATACTATACCAGTCCTGCATCTCTGAACAGTGGATGTGCCAGGAAGGAGTAGCTGCTGACTGATGAACCTTCTGTAAGCTCCAGAGGTGTCACTTGTATCCAGGCAACAGGGATGAGCTTGAGCCTCCAGAGGCCAACTTGGTGATGTGAAAATTTTCCATTGTTTGCCTCATAGAGAGGAGGATGTTTTGGGGAAGAATTTGCCTTTAAAGTGAGGTTATTTTATATGGCGAGATGATTGTCTTCAGAAGAGATCAGGCATGTTCAGGGTGGTATGGCCGTAGACTGAGTTGATTGTCTTCAAAAGCAAGTTGAATCATTCCCATATGATTACGCTTTAAGGTATGTATGTGTGTATATATATATGCACACACATATACATATATATATATACATATATACATATACACACTTTATTTTTTTGCTGTACTGGAGGTTGAACTCAAGATCTAGCACTTTCGAGGCAGAGGTGATGCCACTCAGCTAAATCCCTGGCCCTATTTTTGCTTTTAAAACAATGTTTTTGTGTCTTTGCATGTTATTTGATGTAAGTATCAAATAGTAGTAGTGTATTATAGTATATTCTGATGGCAAGGAAATGCCCTTTTCCCTAAAGTTGAATTTAGAGTTCACTTCAGAAAGAAAGCTTGCCAAAATAATACATATTTAAACTCAATAAAGGAAATAAATTAAAAAACAAAACAAAATAATACACACTTGGTTTGGATCTGTCAGTTATCACCAGCTTCAGAAATTAGCTAATTTCTGGCCAATCTTGTTCCGTGTATGCTTTGCGCTATCCCCTTCCCGTCCCCCAGCTATTGTCTTGCCTTTAAAAAATAAAAACAAAACCTGAATTTTTAAGGAAGCATATCCAGAAATGTTTACAATGTGGTATTAGAAGTTAGACTCAGGGGCCGGGGAGTTAGCTCAGTGGTTCTGGCGCCTGTCTTGCAAGCGCAAGGGCCCGGGTTCGATTCCCCGGTAACCACATAACAATACTGGGTGTGGAGACTCAACCCAGCAGCAGCCAGTACCACATACCACAGTGCCGGGCATGGTGGCTCACGCCTGTAATCCCAGCCTGAACCACAAAAGCGAGACCCTGTCTCAAAAAACCTAAAAAAAAAAAAAAAAAGAAGTTAGACTCAGGGCTTTGTACAAATGATGTACTAAAATTCCAGAATATTATTTTTGGAATTACTATTTTTTGAAAACTAAAAAAAATTTTTGAGACATTGGCATTATGGTATTTGGTTACCGGAGATTGAACTGGAGACCTTGTGCTTGCTAGGCAGACTCTGGAACCACTAAGCTAGATTTAGATTCCTGGCCTCAGACTCTTAAGTGATCCACCTCCTTCAGCTTCCCAAGTGCTGGTATTATAGGTGTGTGCTATCATGCTCATCCCTGTCATAAATATTTCAGTGAGAATGTTACATGCACAACCCATGTTTATAGCGGCACAATTTATCAATCCCCATCAACTGACATGGACAATAAAGGTGTCATTTTTTAATACAGTAGATTACTACTCTGCCGTAAAGAAGGGTGGGCTTCAGACCATCTGTAGACCATACTTTTAAATGAAATAAATCAAACACATGTTTAAATACAGCATTGTTTCTCTGGTGTGAGAAACCAAAAATGGAAATAAGAACTAAAATGTATAATCGATACTGGGAAATGGGAAGAAAATGTTCAAATGGGAAGGGAAAAAGGGATAGAGAAAAGAAAGAAGGGATAAGAAAAGTGAAAATAAAGGTAAAAATGGAAACAAAGCTTTTGTACACTGGGGGGGAATGGAAAAAGGCAGGATGTGCCATGTACAGGTGCAAATTCCCTACAATGAATGTTACAGTGTATGCCTTAAAAGTACTAATAAATGTCTTGCTTTTTAAAAAAATAAATATTTCAGTGTATAACTCTTAAAAGAAAAGAAAACTATCCAGTAGAAGACTATAGTAACATTATTCTGCCTTAGAAAATGATAACAATGAGATCTGCACATGGAATTTGATTGAAATGGTTCTTTTGTCTCTTAAATTTATATGTGCTTCCTTGATCTTTCTTGTAATTTATATGTTAAGGCAACAGTCTGGGTAAGTTTCCCATTGCTGACATTTGCCAATCTTTGCTTTGAGACCTTTTGGCTCTGGTGGCTTTTCTTAAAATGTGGTATGAGAATTGAATCCAACCCAGGGCCTTTGTACTGAGCTACATCTCCAGTCCTTTTTAAATTTTTATTTTGAGGCAGGGTCTTATTTAGTTGTTACATTGCCCAGATTGGGGTCTAACTTGGAGTCCTACCTGTCTCCCAGAATGATGGGAGCCACCAGAATTGGCTGGTGGTTAGTTTTGGAGGGGTCACTGGTATTTCTCATTTAGGCATAGAAGTTGAGAAGAAATCACCTAGGCTTGTTAAAAAATGAGGCTCACCTCAGGCATGTTGGTGTATTCCTGTAATCCTGGCTTTTCAAAAGGTTGAGGTGGGAGGATCACAAGTTTAAGAGACCAGCCTAGGCAATCAGGCTGATTCTGAAAACAAAAGCCCTCAACTGTGAACTCTGATGCCAGGTAGGAACTGGAAGGTCCCTAGAGAAGGAAACCCTCTCCTCTTTCTTTTTGTCTTGTGGTCCAGAAGTTCTGAGGCAGTGATGACAGACCTTTTAGAGCTTTTCACTGATAGCAAACAACCCACTGTGGCACATGGGCTATAGGTTCACTGGCACTGGTCCAAGGGCCGCTAGATTCTCCATATGGAATTGGGAGGAAGTTTGGACTCTTGACTTCTAGGAGGTAGATGTCCTGTGTCTTGTGCTTTTTACAGGTCTTTCTCTGCTGTTGTACCCTTTGCTTTCTAAGAGGTTCACAATTACAGAAACCTTGACTCTTTATAGGTAATTCCTAGATGTGTTCTGGGCCGGGGATTTAGCTCAAGTGGTACTGCACCTACCTTGGAAGCAAAAGGGCCCAAGTTTGATCTCTAGTACCATAAAAAAAAAGAAATAAACAGAAAAAGAAAAAATGTTCTCTTTATCCTCCTAAATGAAGAATCACTTTAGCTTTCAACCCACAGTGTTCTCAGCTGTTTGAACATTTCTTCTTGACTGCTTGACCACACCTTTATATTTGTGTCTTCAATCAGTTAGTATTTTTTCAGTTATTTCTGACTTTGTGAACAAAATGAATTTGTTCTAATTTGTGAAGGTCTAATATATGTCTCGTTCTTATAATTTCATCCCCTGTGTTGGCATTTCCAAAGATGGTATCCATGGTCACCACTCCCCAGATTACGTAGAGTTCCGTGGGTGCTTAGAGGGGAGGTTTTCAGGAGAGAAAGGTCCACAGTGTTTCAGTCTCTAGGTTATCTTCCTGGTCCCCATTAGGCGTGTGTGACGCTTAGCAAGCTTTTTAGTGACCTCCCTTCGTCCTTGATATCCTGTGGCAGGACCTAAAGCTCTATGGGGGCAGGGGAGAAGGCAGGGTGCCCTGTCTCCTGCCAAATGTGTTGTGTTGGAATAGGAGAGTTCAAGTGGTTGTGCTGTGTTGGGGACACATGTCTGGAAACAGCAGCCATTTTACCTTGGGGGCCCCAGAACCGGAGGATTGTCAGCCCCCAACCCTCAGGAGGCCATGAGAAGGAAGCCCAGGCTGGGAAATGATGGTCAGATATTAATTTGGTCTTGGTCATTTTTGGCCTCCTGGGAGTTGCAGCAAGTGTTTTCTTGCTATCTTCTTCCTCTGCTTTTGTTTATTACATTCTTCAGATTACTTCTTCTTTTTTTTTTTTTTCTTTTGAGAGATGGTTTGCTATGTAGTTCAGTCTGGGCTTGAACTCACTATAGAGTCTATGCGGGCATTGAGCTCTCTGTGATTCTCTGCCTGAGCCTCCTAAGTGCTGAAGTTACAGGTGAGCACCACCATGCCTAGCAAGATAATCAACTATTAAATTTAAAAGTTTGCTAAGTTGCCTGAAATATATCTGTCGTACAAAAAATAATAAAGGGGGCCAGAGATTTAGCCCAGTGGTTTTGGCATCTGTCTTGCAAAAGCAAGGGCCTGGGTTCGATCCTGGTACCCACATATAACAATACCAGGCGTGGTGACTCACACCCACCAGCAGTTAGTACCACATACCACAGTGCCGGGTGTGGTGGCTCATTCCTATAATCCCAGCACTCTGGAGGCAGAGGCAAAAGGATTGCTGTGAATTTGAGGCTGAGTTCAGGGCCAGCCTGAACTACAAAGTGAGACCCTGCCTCAAAAAAAAAAAAAGAAAAAGAAACTAATAAAGGGCTAGACAGCTAAGGCTCAGGTTTATAAAGTTTTACAATTTTTCTTCTGTCAAAAATCTCCTTTGTCATATATCTTTTATTATATATAATAATTATATACCCATTTACTCCTTAGGTAAAATAGTGCAAGAAACACAGTTAGCATAGAAGAGACTCCCATGAATGCTGATTCCTGCTGCTAGTGTCCTTCCACCCAGACTTTCAGGACCTCTGTGATACAAAACTTTCCCTTTTCTACCTGGTTAATTTCTCAACCTTAAAATGTTGCCACCATGCTCCAGAACCTGCAGTATCTTATATACATTATAGGTCAGAATGAAGCAAAGGGGAAACTTTTTGAATTATGCCGTGTTCCAGCCTTTCCTCTTCTAGGAATTTTTTAACAGAAATACTTAAAAGTGTGCAAGAACAGATAATGGGGATGCTTTTGTATATTATGCAGTTATTTGCTTGTCTTTTGAAGATGATCTTACCCCAAGGTTCAAGCTGGTTTTGAACATGTGCTGACCCTCCTGCTAGAATAACCCAAGGGCTAGGATTACGGATGTGCGTCACCAAGCTTTATTTCTTTTGCCATTTTTAAAATTTAGGTTGTGACTACTGGGGACATAGCTCAGTGGTAGAGTGCTTGTTTAAGATGCACAGAGCACTTATAAATTGAAAATTAGAAATAACAGATGACTATTAGGAAATAAGCCAGTAAAGGCATTATGAATGAGTATAATACTACCTTTAAAAGGAATCATAGAGCTACAAAAAAAAAGAAAACTGTAGGACAAAATGTTGAAATGGGGGATAAATGTTGAATGACTCCATTTATATGAGATACCTAGAGTATTTAAATTTGTAGAGACAGGGCCGAGGATATAGCTCAGTGGTTCCGGCGCCTGTCTTGCAAGCACAAGGACCCAGGTTGGATCACCGGTAACCACATAACAATACTGGGTGTGGAGACTCACCCCAGCAGCAACCAGTACCACATACCACAGTGCCGGGTGTGGTGGCTCACGCCTGTAATCCCAGCACTCGGGAGGCAGAGGCAGGAGGATTGCTATGATATGAGTTTGAGGCTGAGCTCAGGGCCAGCCTGAACTACAAAGCGAGACCCTGTCTCAAAAAAAAAAAAAAAAAAGTTCATCCATGTTGAAATAAATGTCACAAAAACTTGTTAAAAATAAATAAATAAATAAATAAATAAATTTGTAGAGACAGAGTAGCATGGTGGGTGATGGGCAGTGAAGAGAGGGGAGTGGAAAGTGTTGTTGAGTGTCTACAGTTTCAGTTTAGAAAGATGAAAAACTCCTGGTAATAGATATTAGTAAAGATTACACAACAGTGCTATTGACCTGTGAATCTCTGAAAAATAATAGACTTGAAATAGTAGACTTTACATTATATATATTACCACAATGGGAGAAAAGTTGGGGCAGGGGCTGTAGTAGTATCAGTATCACCAAAACAAGACCAAAACCCTCTGTGAACTTAAAAAGAAAAAAATTTCATTGAGATGCCCAGTTCTCATATATTATCCCCCCAGTCCTGTATCATCCTCCTGCATATAGCTCCTCCAGTGTCTAAACTGCCTTTGTTTCTTTGATTTTTATTTTTTTGTTTTCTGAAGCAAAACATTTATTTGTAGACTTTAGGTATACATGATAATCACATTTATCATAGAGAATTTGTACCTGTACATGATATATCTCTTATTTTCCCATCTTTCCCTTCCTTTGACTCCTTTTTCCCTCATTTACAAAAGCTTTATTTCAATTTTTTCTTTCTGTTTTTCTTCTTTTGTCTCTTCCTTCCTTTTCTCCTACCCCCTGCCTTCTTCCTTTTCTTATTTGAACGCTTTCTTGTCATTTCCCAATATCGATTATACATTTTGGTCTTTATTTTCACTTTCTGTTTCTCACACCAGAGAAACAATGCAGTATTTAAACATATGTGTCCAGTTTATTTCACTTAAAGAATATGGTCTTGGGCCAGGGATTTAGCTCAGTGGTTCCAGCACCTGCCTTGCAAGTGCAAGGTCCCAAGTTCCGTACCTGGTAACCACATACCTCAGTGCTGAGCATGTTGACTCAAGCCCATCAACAATCAACATCATACAACACAGTGCCAGGAGTGGTGGCTCAGGCCTATAATCCCAGCACTTGGGAAGCACAGGCAGGAGGATTGCTGTGAGTTTGAGGCTAGTCTGGGCTACATAGTAAGCTCAGGGCCAGCTGAACTACAAAAGCAAGACCCTGCCCCCCCCCCAAAAAAAAGAAAGAAAGATTATGGTCTTAGGTTGTATGCATTTACCTAGAAATATCTCAAGCTCATCCTTCTTTATGGGAGGATAATACTCCATTGTATTTTTTAAAATCTTGGCATTTTCTTTATCTGTCAGTTGATGGGCATTTGGGCTGTTTCCAAGATTATTATAAACAGTGGTACTATAAACATGCATGTGCATATATGGCTGTGGTATGATGCTTTTGATTTTTTAGGGAAGATAACCAGATGGAGAATAGCTGGATCAAATGGAATCTGTAGTTTTAGTTCTTTGACAAGTCTCATACATTGATCTCCATAATGGTTGAACCAATCTACACTCCTGCCAACAGTGCAGATGAGTTTCTTTTTTCTCACAGCTTCTCCAGCATTTGTTATTGGCTAATTTCTTGATAATAGCGATTTTTTTCTAGAGTGAGATGGAATCTCAGTGTTTCTTTAATTTGGGTCTCTCAGATGACCAATGATATTGAACATTTTTTTCATATATTTATTTGCCATTGAAGAAGTACTTCTTCAACCAAAAGGTGTCTATTCATTTCAGATCCCAATGTTTGTAATGAATATTAACATGTAGGGGATGTGATTTTTGTTTTTGTTTTTGTTTTTGTTATTTGTACTAGATATTAGTCCTTTGTCTGAGGAACAGTGAACAAAATTTTTTCCCACACTGTGGGTTGTCTCTTCACTCCGTTGGTGGTTTCTTTTGCTGTGCGAAAGGGGTGTGTGTGTTTGCACAGATCAAACTTAGGAGCTTGTGTTTGCCAGGGAGGTCAATGCCAATGAAGTAAATCCCTGGCCTTTACAAAAGTTCTTAAATAAAATACTAAGGATACAGCTTAGTGGTGGTGCGTCAGCCTGGGGCAAGCACAAAGTCCTGAATTAAATCTCCAATACGGGGGGAGGGGGGAGTTTATTTTAATTAATTTATTTTGCTGTCAAACTCCTGGCCTTGTGCTTTCAAGGCAGGTGGTGGCGCCATTGAGCTAAATTCCCCAGCAACAGTTTGTTTAAATGAGACTCTAGTTGTTGATCTTTGTGATATTTTTTGTGAAGTTGGACCTACATCATTTTAAGAGTTCTACCTCTTCTACCTCCCTGCAGACTTAGTGTTTCTGTTTTAATATTTAGATTTTTGATCCATTTTGATTTGTGCCTGGTGAAAGAAAGGTCTAGTTTTAATTTCTGGCATGTGGAAAGGCAGTTTTTTCAGCACCATTTATTAAAGAGGTTATCTTTTTGCTAGTGCAGGTGTTCAGCTCCTTTGTCAAAGATAAAGAGGCTAAGTATGTTTGGAGTTGTTTCTTCATCTTCTGCTCTGTTCCATTGATCCTTGAATTTGTTTTTTTGCCAGTATCATACTGTTTTTATCACAGTGTCTTTATACTGTAATTTCAAGTCAGGGATTGTGATGCCCACTGCCTTGCTTGTGTTGTCTAGAATTGCTTTTGCTATTGAAGATCTCTTCTGGTACCAAATGAATTTTAGGATTATTTTCTCTAATTCTGTGAGGTATGCTATTGATATTTTGATCATTAGTATATTAAATATAAAAATTTGGGAAATATGGCCATTTTCACTCTGTTGGTTCTTCCTATCCCAGAGCAAGGAATATCTTTCCATTTTCTGATACTTCTTCAATCTCCTTTTTCAGAGTACTGTCGTTTTCTTTTACTTCCTTTTGATTGATTGATTCCTAGGTATTTCGTCTTGTTGATGCTATAACGAAAGGTGTTACTTCCATAATACCTCTCTCAGTGATTGTTTTTTTTTGTGCACAGGAATGCTATTGATTTTTGAGTGTTGACTTTTTATCCAGTTACATTATTGAATTTGGTTATTAAAAGTATTTTGGTCAAGTTTTTCATGTCTTTTATGTAGAGCATGATGTCATCTACAAATGGTAATTTTACTTCTTCCTTTCTTATTCTTTCTTTTATTTCCTTCTCTTGTCTAATTGCTTTGGCTAATGTTTCCAAACTATATTGAATTTAGGGTGGTGACAGTGGACATCTTTGTCTTGTTCCTGATATTTTTGTCTAGTTGATCTTTTTATGACTGAGGGATATTGAGGTCTCCTATTACAATTGAATTAGTGCTGTTTTTTTTTGTTGTTGTTGTTGTTTGTTTTGTTTTGTGTTGTTTTCTTCATGCAACTGGGGCTAGAACTCAGAACCTTGCACTTGCCAGGCAGGCAGTAGCACCACTGAGCTATGTTCCTGGCCTGCTTATTTGGCTTTTCATGTTTGCTAATATTTCTTTTATATAGTTGGGTGTACTGGCGTTTGGTGCCTGTATGTTTATGATTATTATCTGTTCCTCTTGGGTTGTCCCCTTAACAAGGATGCAGTGACCTTCTTTATCTCTCAGTCAGTTTTGGCTTGAAATCAACTTTGCAAATAGAATAGCTATCTCTGCCTTTTTCTGAGGTCCTGTCATACAGAGTATTGTTATCTGTCCTCTTACTTTCTGTCTATGAATTTTTTTCAATTAAATGTGTTTCTTGTATGTAGCATACTATTGGATCATGCTTCATGATTTATTCTGCTGGTCTGTTTCTTTTGATTGGTGAATTGAAACCACTTACATTGATAATTACAACTGATATATATTGACTTAACCTTGTCATATTATTTTCCTTTTTTTGCATCTCTCCCCTCTCATGTTTAATTGGCTTCTCTTGCCTGATGGATTCATTTGAGACAGAGTTAAAGAGAGAATGAGAATTTCTGCTTTGACTTTTTTTTTCCCTAGAGCTTCATTGATTTGCTTTGTTACTGCTATTGTTACCACTTCAGAGAGTCCAGGTAGGGGGAGGGGTTCAAATTTTCTACCTCATTGGTCCTTGGGCCTGTGAGTTGGAAGTTTGGGGTTGCATCTTGCTTAAAATGTCTTCTCATTTTCTATTTTGTTTGTTTATTTGTTTAAATCTAGGGTTGATGCTTGTAGATTACTTATGGCAAATTGCTTTACTGCTAATATTTAGAACTTAGGAAATGAACTACTTTCAGAGATATCTTCCGGGTCTAGGCTGGCTTTTGGGTTTTGAGTCTTTTGCAAGATTCTCCCTGTTCAGTTTATCAGAGATGAGAAGTTGCTGTCTCTTTGGCCTACCTGCCTGGTTTTTTGTCACTGGCCTATAGCATTGTTTATGACTCTTAGGCAGTCTCAGTTTGGGCACACCAGGAAAAACAATGGATTAAAATACTTACGTCATATTGGCTAAAGTAGTACAGTCAGTAACAGTGATAACATCGAATACAGCCTAGAAAATGACAGACTGTGGTAACTATTAATTGGCTACCTTTCACCATATGAACTAGATTTGTAGTTATATAACAATTTAAAACAAACCAGAAAATTGTATGTAGTAAATAGGTCTTCAGTATGTCAATTTTCCCCCAGAGGAGAGAATTTAAAAGAAATTAGGAGAAAAAATAAAGAATTATAGAAGAAGAGAGGAGATTAGAAGCAAGGCTGAAAAACAAAGGAAGATTATGCAAACTTTGGGAAATGGTAAAAAGAGGAAAAGAGAAGAAATAAAAACAAGAACAGAAGAGAACAACAGCATAAAAACTAGAAAGTGTTTACACTTACATTAAAACAAGAAAAAAGCAAAACAAAACAAAAAGAAAGGAAAAAAGTGCACTTTAACTCGTGTCTTTGCTGTTATTGGTAGACAAAGTGGGCAGATAAGAGTCTAGATCTGTGTAGATTAATCCCGACAAACTAGCTGTGGATTTATGGCGGGGTAGTGGATAATCCAGCAAGCCTGCACCTTTAGTTTCACTAAAGTTCAGCCTACAACACTTTGTGTGCCTTCTGCCAGCTTGAACTTGGCTCCTTGACCCCTTGCCAACTTAAACTTCGTTCTTCCTCTCCCTGATAGAGCCAGCCTGCAGTTTTTTTGAATTCCAAGCTCAGGTGGGCCCTTTCCAAGATGACTACTGGGCAGTCATCCTCTCCTGGGGGGTGTCTTAACCTGAGTAATTGACCAGCTGCTGCAATCATCCGTGCCTACAGCTCTGTTCCACTGATGTGTTTCCCCATCGATGTATATATTTCAAGGCAGTTGTGACACCACTGAGCTAAATCCTCAGCCCTACAGTACTATTTTTGAGTCACCCTTCCCATGTAGTAAGTCAGGGTTCAGGGGTAAAGTGCCACTTGGCATCCCATTCTTTTTCATTGAAATTTCTCTCTTCTCTCTCCTCATGGGCTTCAATTTTCACTTCACCTCCTTGCTAGGTCCTAGGCACCCACTTCCCTACTCTTCCTCATTTTGCTGTATTCTAGCCTCTGGACAGCAAATCTCAGAGAGGCTATTTCCCTACTGTTCACCATTCCATTGTCTTCCTAAAAATCTGTTTTCCCATCTGACTTTCTGAAACCCATTCTTATTTAGAGATCTTATGCTCCTATTCTTTGGCTAGTTTCTCTGTGGGCACTGAGGTGGGATGATAGTAGGACATTAACTTGTTCAGCAAGCATCTTTTGGCCCTGGGAATGCCACACATCTTCCTCAGGTGCACGTTGTATTTGCTTTGGGAGGCAAGTAACACTTCACGCATTGATGACAGACACCAGCATTATTAATATATGGAAGCTCTAAGTTAACTTTGTAGTGACAAGAGTTTTGTTCCTTTGTTTTGCTGTTGGGAATTGAATCCAGGGCTTTCAGTACTGACCTACATCCCCAACCCTTTTTATTTTTGTTTTCTTTTTTTGAGATAAGGTCTTGCTATGTAGCCGAGGCTGGCCGAGAATTCAAGGCAATTATCCTGTCTCAGCTTCCCAAGTGCTGGGATTACAGGTGTGCGATGTCTGGCTCCAACTTTTGTTATTTATGCCACTAAGATGCCACTTATTTCAGGATGAAATGGTAGGAGCATAGCATCTCTAAAGTGTGCTTTCCTGATCAGAATAGGTAGTAAAAACAAGTGGTTTACAACAGAAAAGGTTCTACCTTAATTTTAAATCCTTGTAAAATGTAAATATTGCTGAAGTAGTGTGAGCATCTATAGGAACCTCCTCACAGAAAATAAAGGTAGTAACAGTTGGGCTGCTGTTCATCAAACCCTTTCTAGCTGAGATTCACGTGTCTGGAGGCTTCTTCCCTTGTGTTTGCCAGATGTGTTGTTCTTTCTTTCTTTTTTTTTTTTTTTTACATCAAAATTTCCGTTTATTGCAACTCAGATTTGTGAGAACCAGAAAGATCTACCCACCCTTGGGGTCCACGTTAGATTCCAGGCTTTAAAACACTAAAACGAGATCTACTGGAGCCTGTTTGGGTCAAATAAAAAAAGTCAACGTGCAATGACGTCACTCACGCTGACAATGCCTAAGACTTGCGCCTAGGGTAACTCGGCGCTGTAATCGCTCCCTATTCTGGCGTTGTCAGAAGGGTCCCACGCGAGAAGGATGCAGAAGCTGCACAGGCACTTGAAAGGCATGCTTCCTCGTTCATCCTTGGCTCTGCTCCCTCTCGCGTCTCTGAGGAACTTCACAGAAGGAAAAGCACGGATTAGAAACCAGCGAGAAAAAGTCTCATGACAGACCCACGGGGAGCAGGGCGGGCCCCGGGGTGCCCCCACCACCCGGGTCCCCGCCGCCCCTGCCCGGCTGGCTCCTGTTCTTTCTGTTCTTGCTCTTTGCCTCTGTGAGTGTTAGGACTTTTTTTTAAGACAGGGTCTTGCTGTAGAGTTCAGATTGGCTTTGAACTCACTGTGGAGCCCAGAGTGGTCTCAGACTCTGGGCTCAACCTCCTGAGTGCTAAGATTACAGGCATGTGCTATCACACTCCACCTACAACTTTCTGTATCAAAAACAGAAAGGTTATGCGGCCACTCTCCTAGGATGGTGGATGTCATCTGCGTCCCATGATTGACATTGGGGAAAGATTTTTTCAGCTTCAGAGCTCACATGTTGTGTCAGCTTTTATATTGCTGTCTTTGGGAAGCCTATGTCAAGATTCAGTCACATGGGAGGAGGGGGACTTCAAGGTATTTAAGATTTTTTATGTAGTGACCTTGGAAGAGGACAGCCAGCTATGGCTTCTGTGAATAGCTAGTTTTTCCTAGGTTTTTTTTTTTTTTTTTTTTTAAGGGTCTCGCTTTGTGGTTCAGGCTGGCCCTGAGCTCAGCCCCAAACTCACATCACAGCAATCCTTCTGCCTCTGCCTCCTGAGTGCTGGGATTACAGGCGTGAGCCACAGGACGCCTGGCACTGGTATGTGGTACTGGTTGCTGCTGGGCGTGAGCCTCCACACCCAGTATTGTATGTGGTTAACCGAGGATCGAACCTGGGCCCTTGCGCTTGCAGGACAGGCGCCGGAACCACTGAGCTAAATCCCTGGCCCCTAGTTTTTCCTAATTTTTATGTGTGATAAAATGTGTGAAACATAAAACTGATGATTTGTTTCAACATTTTTTTTTTTCCCTTGAGAATAAGATCTTGCTATGTATTCCTGGCTGACCTTGAACTCACTGTTGCCCAGGCTGGCCTTGAATTCTTGGTGATCTTTTTGTCTCAGTTGCTGGAATTATGTACCCTACCCAGCTATTCTTTGATTTTTATGGAGCAGTGAACTTGGATTTTGTGTTTTTCTGAGTCAGTAGTAATTTGATGCTGTGTATCCAGGTGGTAGGTGTGGTGCTCTGCCAAGCCATCCTCTCAGAGTCAGACACTGATGGTTTCTTTCCTTCCTGGCTTTATTTTGCTAAAAGTTCTTCAGCATCATCTTGCTGAGACATCTTGTTTAAAGCTTGCCTGTAAGAGCTTTAATGAAGAGACTTTATCAGTGGTGGTGAACCCTTTAGAGATCGAGGACCAGCCTCAACCCTGAAACCCACTTATTTATCACAGTTACAACACAAATACTGAGGTTTTAATTTAAAAAAAACTTAACCCAATGCTGGACTGTTGGGACAACTTGGCTGTCATGCCAACAGAGAGGGCTCAGCGTGCCCACTGCCCTAGCTTTGTCACCATTACTCTTATATACTCAAGATGAACTCAGGGCCTTTCTTTGCTTTGCATGAAAAAGATGGGGAGAATTCTCTTTCAGTGACTTGTTAGGTTTTTGTTGGAGATCAAGTTTCTCAGTATAGTGCAGGCTGGACTGGGTCTCAAAATCTTCCTGCCTCTCTCTCCCAAGTGCTAGGATTATAGGCTTTTGTCATTATGTCCAGATTTTCAGTGACAGTTTAGCAATTTAAAAACCTTGAGGCTTTGGAATGTGACCTGTATCAACATAGATTTTTGAATGTTTTTGTTGTTATTTTAGTAGTACTGAGGATTGAACCCAGGGGCTTGTGCGTGGTAGGCAAATACTGTACTACTGCCCTACTTCCCCAGCCCCTTTTAGATTTTGAGGTAGGGTCTTACTACATTTACTACATTGCCTGGGCTGGTCTCAAATTTGAGATCCTCCAGCCTTAGTCTCCTAAGCAGTTGGAATTACAAACCTATATCACCATGTTCAACTAATGTGTTTGTTTTAAACTATGGTAGGATTTAAATCTCATTTAAATTTAAATTTTATTCTTTAGTGAGTATTCATTTTTTTTTTTTTCTTTTTAAGGTTTTTTGAGACAGGGTCTCGCTTTGTGGTTCAGGCTGGCCCTGAGCTCAGCCTCCAACTCACATCACAGCAATCCTCCTGCCTCTGCCTCCCGAGTGCTGGGATTACAGGCGTGAGCCACCACGCCTGGCACTGGTATGTGGTATTGGTTGCCGCTGGGGTGAATCTCCACACCCAGTATTGTTATGTGGTTACCGGGGATCGAACCCGGGTCCTTGTGCTTGCAAGACAGGCGCCGGAACCACTGAGCTATATCCCCGGCCCCAGAGTATTCATATTGTTATTGGATAGATGGTCACATGAGGCTTCTTTCCATGTTTTCGGTGACCTGAGCATAGAATTGGACAAGACTCACAGAAAAGGCAGCAAAAGTATATGTATTGAAGACAGAAGAGAAGTAATGTTCTGCAGAGAGTGGGCTGGTGAAAAGGCTTAAAACTGGTGGCAGAGAAGAGACGGGTCTTTATATCCAAAATTCTTGGGTTACCTCTTTTTCATGTAGATAAAACACTGAAATAATCATTCTATCAAACACTTGTTGTTGAGACATATATTAACTGTCCTAACAAAATCTCCTTTGGCTTCCTGTCAAATATAAATGAAAGATCAGGAATAGTGTCTTTTGGGGCTGGGGATTTAGCTCAGTAGCACCACTGCCTGCCTGGTAAGTACAAGGTGATGAGTTTGATCCCTGGTACAGCCAAAAAAAAAAAAAAGAAAAGAAAAGAAAAGGAATAGTGTCTTTTTTAAAATTTTGAGACAGGGTCTTGCTTTGTATTTCAGACTGGCACCGAACTTACTATGTACTCCAGGCTAGCCTTAGACTTGAAGCAATCCTCCTGCCTCTGTCTGTGGTTACAGGCGTGAGCCACCACACTCAGCATTGTGGTGTGTTGTATTGATTGCTGATGGACATGAGCTACCACACCTGGCATTGTGATATGTGATTACCGGAGATCGAACTCAGGACCTTGTGCTTGACAGACAGGCGTTGGAACCACTGAACTAAATCCCCAGCCCAAGAAATAGTGCCTTTCAGTTGTGTCCACATGCAAATAAAGAATTGAAAAGCATTTTCTCGTTGGTCCTATGAGCAGTACCATAGGATTCAAATGAAAGAGAAAATAGCAATTTTCTTATTGGTCACAAGTTGCACTTTTGTGATTGATTCTGTGTTCAGTGATTTTGTCAGTGCTGGGAGTGTCCCTCACCCTGTTGTCCTGTCTTTTTTACACTTGATTTTTCACGAGAGAGCTTCTGAAGGATTGGTTGTCACCACATTAAGAGCTGCAGGCTAGGGATTTAGCTTGGTGGTGCCATTCCTATCTCAAAAGTGCAGAGTCCTTAGTTTGATCATGGGTTACACCCCCACCCCCCCATAGAGCTGTGATTTTGTTGATGTGGAGTTTTCCACACCAAATTCCAAACAAGGGTTCAGGTTCTTCATTTATGCTTCTAAATGAAGGCAGCAATAGAAAGTGGTAATAATCGAAAATAAACACTAATCAGTACTTGGAATGTAGTTTGCAAAGTGTACTATGTGCATCATTCTAACAGTACTCACTGTACAATTGGTGTGGCATGTGTTCAGGATGCAGTAGTGATTGCAGCATGTTCTGTGGAGCATCTGCTCTGTGCTGATGCTCTCCTGGGTTCTGGGGAGTTAGCACTGAGCACAGGAGTCAGAATCTCTTCATGGCTTGTGAGCAGAGATGACCTAGGAAGAGACAAGAAATTAAGGTAAAATATGTGTATGTCAAATGGTGATAAATACAGGAGAACTAAAGCAGGGGCACATCAAGGCGTGTGGCTGGGAAAGTGATGCTTTTAGGTAAAGTGACTTAAGAAGCTCTCCGATTATCACCTCTCTGGGTGGTCCCAGGTACTTGAGAGGTTAAAGCAAGGAGGATCACTTGAGCCCAGGAGTTCAAGTCCAGTCTAGGCAACATAATAAGAACCTATCTCAAAAATTATAGAAGAGCTGGCATAAGGGTGCATGCTTGTCATCTCAGCACTCAGGAGTCTGAGGCAGAAGATCACCACAAGATTGAAGCCACTGTGTGCTACATAGTAAGGTCAAGGCCAGTCTGAACTGCCTAGCAAGTCCCTTTCTCAAGGAAAAAAAAAAAAGGTGACATTTAGATGTGATAGTGAAGAGAGAAAACAAAAGAGATGATGTTTACATGGAGTTACAGAAAGTTAAGAGATTATGCCAAGGGGAGGATATCTGGGAAGATAGGAAGCCAAGGGAATAGCAGGGACCAAAGCTCTTGAGTAGTTCTTTGTCAGGCATATCTGGCAAGTAACAGAAGGAGCCAGTACAATCAGGGCATATTTAATGTTGTTTTTTTCCTTATTGGTCTGTAAAGGAAAGGCTTGTTGGACCTTTGTGTTTTGGTTCTGCTCCTTGGGACTGAAGGACTCTTGCTTTGGCTTTATAAGAGTTGAGGAGATTATAGCCATGCAACTAATGGAAATCTACTAGTGTTGAGGGCATTAATAAAAATTAGACTCTGAAAGGAAGTAGGTGGTCTTAGGATGTGTTGCTATTGTAAAGCACTTGAGTATCTTGGATTTACAAGGGAAAACATGGCTATCTTTGAACTCCACATGGTCAGTGGGTATCTTCACCACTTAAGAAGACAGCAGCTGTGGAAAATTTTGGCAGGAGTGACAGAGATGCTTACTGTGCCAGAGACACTTAAAGTGAGGCAAAGGAGCCCAGGAACAGTGGGTGTGAAAAACTTCTAGCCAATGCATTCTATATAGAAGCTACTTATCACCGAATATTATCTTTTTAATATCTCTAATTATCAAAATAATATGTACTTTAAAAAATTTTGTAAATTCTAGCTGGGCAGAGTAGCCTTCATTTGTAATCCCAGCACTTGGGAGCCTGAGGCAAGAGGATTGTCTAGAGTTTAAGGACAGTCTGGGATACATAGTAGGTTCAAGACCAGCCTGAATTTCATAATAAACCTTCTCAAAAAATAAAACCAAAGCAAAAAAATGTATGAATTTTAAAATGTATTAGAAAAATTAATCCCTTTATTGAAATAGTGATTTATTTAATTCTGTTTGTATTTGATGTTTTTGCAAATTTATAGTCATATAATCACTTTGCATCACAACATGGAACTTTTTTTTTTTTTTTTAAGTTTTTTGAGACAGGTTCTCACTTTGTAGTTCAGGCTGGTCCTGTACTCAGCCTTGAACTCAGCAGTCTTCTTGCCTGTGCCTCCTGAGTGCTGGATTACAGACATGAGTCATCACACAGGGCATTGTATTATATGGTATTGGTAAGCATGAGTCACTACACCTGACCTTGTTGTATGTGATTACTGGGGATCGAAACTGGGCCCTTGCACTTCCAAGGCAGGTGCTGGAACCACTAAGCTAAATCCATGGCCCAACATGAAACATTTTTACTTCTGCTAAAAGTTCTCTGGCTTCTTCATTATCAGTCCTGTTCCCCAACCTTGGCCCTTTTGGCAGCCACTTATGTGCCTTTTTTTTTTTTAAAGTCTCACTTTGTAGTTCAGACTAGCCTTGAACTCATTATATAGCCTGTACCTGGTGTGATTCTCCTACCTCAGACTCCGAAATGCTAGGCGAACAGGCATATGGCACCATGCCTCCAGCTTGCCATTATATAGTTTTGCCAATTTTCTAGAATTTTATAAATGAAAGCACAGTATAGAATCCTTTATGAATCAGTTTTTTCACTATAATGCTTTTGTTACATTTCTTTTTATTTCTATATAATAATCCATTATATAGAAATACTGCAATTTATCCATTAACCTATTTGACGGACACTGGGTTGTTTCTATCTTCTCACTATTCGAATTGTGCTGCTCTCAATGTTTGTGGTCATAGAGATTGAACCTATAGCTTTGTGCATGCTAAGTAGGTGCTCTACCACTGAGCTACATCACTATTTCTCATTGAGTATGTGTCTTAGCCAGAGTCTTAGGGCCCAGGGTGGACTCCAAGCTGTTGGGCTCAAGCACCGTGTACCGACTTTAGCCTCCCAAATACTGTGCTCAGCCATAAGTCTGCTGTCCTGTGGTCCAGGTGGCTGTGCCCTTACACATTTCTATCTGTAGTGGCTGAGAATTTCAGCAACTGAGCGCTAGTGCTGGTGCAGTTTTATGGTTGTAGACTTTTGTGCTGATTAGATGCTTGGGGGGGTGGGGCTTGGGCTTGGGGAGGAGGTCTGAGTGGTGAGCGCTGTTTTTCTACAGTACTTAGATCCCATGACTGTTTGACCCTGGAGCTTTTCTTGAGGCAAAGTGGCTTCAGCGGATCCCATTTTAGTCTTATTAAATTCTGGATGACGGAGCTAAAGCCCAGAGGCTTTCATGAGTCATAGCTATTTTATTTGCAGTGGTTTAAAAAGTTAAGAATTTAAGGCATTGTTTCAAGCAGATCCTTAAACCAATTGTTGGTAGATCTTGGGGATGAGTTATGTTCTGTATTCCTCACATGTTCTCATGGACAACTGTGAAGCAGTGTGCTAAGTCAAAATAGTGCTAAATCTGAAGACAGTATTTAGCAGTTATTCCCACGCTTCCTAGTCTGTACATTAAGCTGGGCATGGTGACTCACACCTCTAGGACTGGCCCTTAGGAAGGCTGAGGCAGAAGAATCAAAAGCTCAAGGTTAGCCTGGGAAATGAGAGAGAGAGAAAGAGAGAGAGAAATGGTTAATGAATATTACACTTTTTAATTCCAAGCTGCAGTTTGATAAGATACAAAAGAACCCACAACAGACACAGGCAGCTAATGCAGGCGCTGTCTCCGCCCACCCGAAGAAAGCAGACCTATCTGGGAGCAGAAAGAACACAGAGCACGGGATGGGCTCTTCCCAGCATGGAGATAACAGCTGCAAAGTGCAGCATCTGTTCAGTGCCGAGTCACCCGAGAATGTGCTTATATCTGCCTCGATCGCCTGGACCCCACCACAAATATTTGCTCTGACCCCATATGTGATCGCGGCTCCAGACCTCTCTTCCAGTGCCCTGCAAAGCTTCCTGCCTTTCCTTTGTTCAGCGCTGCTGGCCTCTTTATGGCTGTCAGTCCCCCTCTGCCTGGTGGATAAAGTCTGTACCCCTTTGCTTTCACTAGCCTGTGTGGGTGGCCTCATCCCTCTGCACAGCTTGTTACAAGAATGAAAGAGAAGAAACAACGAAACAATGAATGAGAATGAATTTTGAGGTTTTTAGATTCAGTTCTTAGAAAAAAAGGAGGGAGAGAGAAAATGTGATTCCATTGCTTTGGATTATTTTCTGGCCTGTGTGAGATTCTTAGAGAGGAAGCTGATCTGCTTCTGTTAATACTTCCGAAAGCTGACCTTTCATTTTCTCTAGGGATCCTAGAACAGAAACTCTACTTCTTTTTTTCTCTCAGTATTAGGGATCGAACTCAGGACTTTGCGCTTGTGAGGCAGGTGTGGACAGCTCTAATTCTTTGACCTTCCAATTTAAGTACATTACACAGCGAAGGCAAATTTAAATTTATATTAAAAAATTAAGTCTAACTGACACAAAAGAATTGCAAAATAAGACTTATTTCATCACGTAGAATGCATTGATTTTTTTTCCCTCCTGTTTATTTAAAATCAAAACCAAAAACCCTTCTGGTTACCACTCACTGGTTTGGTTACAAACTAGAAATGGATTCCAAGGTTCTCCGTTTTACAGAGAACTAGAATCCAAATCGAGGGACCAGGGACTTGGAGTTACTCTCTAAGCAGTTGAGTGGCAGCAAGTCGGGTCTCACCTCACTACAGCTGGACACTAATCCATTGTCTCTTGTCTCTTATTTCACCTCTGTTTTGGGAGTTTCCTCTGTCATAAGACTTGGTGAGGCAAAAAGGGTTTTATTTTTCCTACCTCTGCATTCAAGATGGTGATCAGAAGCAGTCTTGTGGACTGGTGGGGTTGGGTGCACTGCAGAGGGTGTTGAAGTCCAGGTGACCCTTCTGCTTCAGTCTGCCTCCTGGGTACTGAGATTATGTGTGCCCTCATGCGTGCCTTAATGGTTTAATAATTAGGGCATCTGCTGAGGTTTTGTTACAAGCCGACAGACCACGAGTCAGTAGTTTTCCTTTGTTGTGTTTATCAAAAGGCTTTTCGTGGCTGGGGATGTTACTCATTAGTAGAGCACCTGCCTGCCTTGTATAAGGCCCTGGGTTTGGATCTCTAGGGGATTGGGGTCTTCTGTAGATAGCATGAACCTGTCTGTATAGAACTCCAGAAAGGGCTTCTATGATCAGGCATCTCGGAGCTCCATCTTCTGGAGAGAATCTGGAAAGGCTAGAAGGTGCTCATCTTTCTGGTCCCATTTCCTGTATGGCTTTTTGCTCAGTACATGCCTTCCTGATGACTTTGCTGGTGACAGGAAGATTGTGTCAGGTTGGAAATCAGAACCTTTGTGTCTCTGTTCTTTGCATGTAGGAAATCTTACTGATTCATAGTCCTTGGGTCCAGTTGGGACACAGTTTTTCTCTAAAGGGAGATTAACACTATCTTAAACTCATTTTAAAGAAGCTACTATAGAAAATAAAAATTTGTAGTGAGAGTGTGAGCGTTGGGACAAGCTGAATGTTCCATATGTATAGTAGGAAAGCTGTACCATGGCAGAAGTACAATGGGCCCTGCAGGTGCTTGAATGAGGCATCTTACAGTCTGCAGTTGGAGGGCTCCCTTCGGAGCTGTGGCTTACTGGTCATGACTCTAGATGTCTTTCCTAGTCTCCTCTAGTCCACTTCATTGTTTGCAACAGGAATAATAGTGTCTGTAGAAGGTTAGAATAAGACCAAGAAGTCCCTATAATGAGTCTGGTCCATAGCAGTGCTAGGAGTCATGGGAACTCCCAGTGAGACCCCCGTACTACAAGGTACTGTAATTCAAGCCCTAGAAGCAGTGTAATAGAGACTGCATGTCTGTGAGTTATAGACGGTGAACAAGAACTAGCTTGACATTCCCCGAAACAGTTGGTGAGGCATATGCGGAGGTGTGCTTTCCTGACGGCCAGTGTATGGCTGTGGATGTATAATGTGATCTAGAGCCCTCCATCCATGCTGGATAAAATCCCTGAATGCCCCCAGAGTGCAACTTGGGTTTGGCGAATAGGGTAGAGCAGATAAAAATAGTCTGTGACCTAGAACATTGCGTATCTCTGTAAATGGAGTTAGCCCGCCTTGATCAGCCTTCTTAGATACAGACGTTAATCATTAAAGCTGAGCCCAGGCTTCGTTGCTAATAAGGTTAAAAGAGGCTTGTCTTTGGCTTTGGGCAGAGGTGATGTATGTGGACACTGTGGGTGCGTAAAACTTCCTAAATGATGCATCCAGTGGTTTTACCTTGTATTTATGTAATTTTTAAAAAACATAATTAACGTTGAGAATTGGGCACCATTCACCTTAGGCTTAGCAGTCTTACTAATTTTTAAGATTTAACGTGAGTATTATGTTGGAAATCGTCATTCTATGCCCTGGTGGGTTTGTGTTTTTAATTCTGTGGTGAGAGCCCTGGCTGTCTAGGAGCTGTCAGAGCCTCGTTTTTGCCTGCCCGCTCCCTCCCTTCCTAGGCCACTCTGTGAAGGCTGTTTGTCTTTGGGAAGAGGTGGGGCTGGTTGGGGCGGTGTGGGTGGAGTCCTACGTCAGCTGTGGTTGATGTCTTTCTCCTCCTGGAGGGGAAGGGCCAGTGGCTGTGCAGGTTGGCGTTGGCTCCCCGGTTCCCAGGCTGTTTCCAGCCTACATGTCATCATTGTGTTTACTTCTGGTAGAGTGATTTGGCCGAACAAGCGGAGGAGTGGAGACAGCACGGACGCTCGGACAAACAGACGGAGGACGCGCTGGCCACTGGACCCCCCTGCCTCCCCCTTCTCTCTGCCTCCTGTGTCCAGAGGATGAGCCCAGCCTTCAGGGCTATGGACGTGGAGCCCCGTGCCAAGGGCATCTTGCTGGAGCCCTTTGTCCACCAAGTTGGGGGCCATTCCTGCGTTCTCCGTTTCAACGAAACAACCCTTTGCAAGCCCCTGGTCCCGAGGGAACATCAGTTCTACGAGACTCTGCCAGCTGAGATGCGAAAATTCACTCCCCAGTACAAAGGTGAGCCCTCAGCTCCTAGAGGGGTCGCCAGTCTGGTGAGCTGTGAGGGGTCCTGGCCTTGGAAGGCCATGGCAGCCATCCTGGGAACCCTCACCCCTTCCACGCACTCTGTTTTCCCTCTTCCTCCTCTTGGCCCTCAGCCCAGCATCTCACACCCTCAGTTTTCAAGTCCTGGTAAGATTGCCCAATTCTGTTTTGTTGTGTGGATTTGTTTTGAGTTTATTTTTGGTAGAAGCATAGTTGTGTCTTATGTTCAGGTGTCTCTTGATCACAGTATCCCTGTGGGCTGGAGATAGTGGGGGAAAAGAGGGGAATTTTACCCCGAATTCTTGCTGCCTGCTTTTTTGACCTCCAGGAAACCAGAAGCCCGGTTGATTAGGTAGGCTGGGAGCAAGATTGAGTTCGATGGAATGCAGGAGTGGGAGGACTGTGCTGATTAGCTGCAGGCCTTAGCTGTTACGGAATGTCCCCAAAATTGCTCTGTGAAATCAACCCTTTGATTCACGTATGACTTTGTCTTTTTATATTGCATTTTTGGGGGACATCAGTAGCCATCAACATGGTGTGGTCTTTCATCAGAAGGGGGAATCTGTTGTAAATCAGTGGAGAATGTATTAAAGAAATTAATTTTAAATGTGTATTGCTGGTTATACAAAAGATGGAACAACTCTAGGTTCTTTGGGACTGTTGAAGCATTTTTTAAAGACAATGTACTGAGAGCTGATCTGTACACTGAAATGCATGTGTATTGTGGTGGGGGAGGAGTTGTTGGGGGCCCTCACTTGGTCCTTCTCTGTTGTTTTTTTCCAGGACAAAGCCAAAGTTCCCTTGTTAGCTGGCCACTTCCACCCCCTTTTTTCCCCTGGTCCTTTCCCCAGTGGCCACAGGGAAATGTGGTTCCCTGAGCTCCCCACCCTGGCTTCTCTGCACCCAGAGCTGGGGCCACCTCAGAAGTGTCGTCTCTCTGAGCACGCATTCCCCTGCAGCAAGCGAGCAAGCGGGCGGGCAGAAGGACTGAGGAGATTGAGTGATCCTGGGGCAGAGAGGCCTGGCAGGAAAGGTGTTCAGCCAGTCGGTTGTGAGGCGCTCGTCGGCACCTGCTGAAATGTTCTCACCTGACAGCCCCTCCTCAAAGACTGTATAATCAATCACACATGGCAGGTCCTAGAGACTCAAGCGGGAGTGCTGCTTCCAGGGCCAGCCCGTGTTGTGCTCCCTGCCCAGCCTTATCTGCTTGTGTTCATTTTGTTCTTTTGTGACTCAAAACTGCAAAGATCAATAAAAGCATAAACAAAAAAGATAAAAAGCTTGGGAAACTAACCCATGTGGGCATACTACAGGGAACCTTTGCTAGGATGTCTGTTGTGCTGTGTGGTTTGTTTTGTTTGCCCCTTTATTTTGCTTTGCTTACCCAGTCTTACTCAGGTTGTGCTTTAAAGCCAGCCTTTAGGCCGCCGGAGTTTCTGTTTGGGTCGATCAAAATTCCCACAGGACATAAAGAGCAATGTTTTTGCATTTCTCTTAGGATTAGAAGAATTACATAAAAATTAATAAACATTTTCAATGATGGAAAAATGTGTCTTGTAATTCTTTGGCTCTTGCCTTGTGGGGTTAATTAGAGAGGAAGATTCTTGGCTATGTTTGCTCCCTAATTGCTTGTCTTGTATGGTGTCATTTTTTCTAGCTGTTTTGATATTTGTTAGGTTTGCAGATGAGTTTGGGGCCTCTGGCAACATAGAGACTAAGGAACAGGGTAAGAAAAAAAACAAATGTTACAATCATGTTATTTAGAACGCATTTTCCTGTGGAATTAAAAGTCCTTTCTGCTCATTACCCCCTTTCCAGGTGTGGTATCTGTGCATTTTGAAGAAGATGAAGACAGGAACTTATGTTTAGTAGCATATCCATTAAAAGGGGACCATGCAACTTTGGACATTGTAGACAATTCAGACTGTGAACCAAAAAGTAAGCTTCTAAGGTGGACAAATAAAAAACATGTCCTAGAAACAGAAAAAAACTCCAAGGACTGGGTGCGCCAGCACCGGAAGGAGGAGAAGATGAAGAGGTGAGTGTAGACTGAGAGGGGAACTTTGGCTCTATGGGAGCAGAGGTGTTTGGGATCTTGGTTACAGACAGGTTCCCTGGACTCTTGGTAAACTTACGGGTACCTTGTCGGTCGGAGTCCGGACCCACACAGCCTGGCCAGCATCTCTGATCAGCTCTGGGTTAGGACATACTGTTTTAGGCTGGGATGGTGGAGCGTACCTGTGAGTCCAACATTTGGGAAGCTGAGGGAGGAGGATTACTGTGAGCTCAAGGCTAGTCTGAGCTCTGTAGCAAGATGTTATCTCAAAACAAAAACAAAATATAAGAGATGCCACTTTAAATAAACACCTGAAGTGGAAACTATAAGAGAAATTTTTCACTTAGCCCTTCCTAAGGGGCTCTTTACCATGCTCTGTCCTGTGACCTACAGATGTGATAGGAACCATCCCTTCACCTCAGGTTCGTCATTTATAGAGAACCTCTGAAACTTGACCCAAGGGGCAGCACCTTCCAAGTTCCATGCCTTAGCAGAGCTTGTGATGATATAAAATGTAAACTAGCTGAGTGCAGTAGGCACATCTATAATCCTAGTGCTCTGGGAGACCAAAGCAGGATCACAAGCTTATCAGTTCAGCAAGACCCTGTCTGAAACTGAAAAAGGGCTGGGGATGTAACTTAGTGTAGGCTCTGAGTTCAATCCTCAGTACTGCCGAGTAAGTCGGTATAATATGACTTAAGTCAATTAAACTTAAGGAATTTTGATTCTGAATTTCCCAGTCCCCAGCATTTAGAGGTAAGGGATCCTGTGTACCAGAAACCAGGATTTGGCCTTACCTGGCAGACAGCAGTGGAGGTTGCCCACCTTGGTAGTTAGGGTGCAGAGGCTGCTCTTGAGTTTTAGGTTCTCTCTGTATTTCTTTTTTTTTTTTTTTTTTTTTAGGTTTTTTGAGACAGGGTCTCGCTTTGTGGTTCAGGCTGGCCCTGAGCTCAGCCTCCAACTCACATCACAATCCTCCTGCCTCAGCCTCCCGAGTGCTGGGATTACAGGCGTGAGCCACCACGCCCGGCACTGTGGTATGTGGTACTGGTTGCTGCTGGGTGTGTCTCCACACCCGGTATTGTTATGTGGTTACCGGGGATTCGAACCCGGGTCCTTACGCTTGCGAGACAGGCGCCGGAACCACTGAGCTAACTCCCCGGCCCCTCTCTGTATTTCTTTCTCATCTTTTTTTTTTAACTTTCATGAATGTGTATTGGTAGGGTACACCCATTTGAAGTGTTTACTGAGTTTGGGCATGGATGTACATTATAACCACTACCATATCAGAATATGCATCTTGTAATCACTCTAGAAAGTTCTTTATGCCTCTTTGACACTAAATTTTATTATGACATTGTGATTTACTGGATTTTTCTCTTTGTAGCCATAAGTTAGAAGAAGAATTTGAGTGGCTAAAGAAATCTGAAGTCTTATACTACAGTGTAGAAAAAAAGGGAAATATAAGTTCTCAGCTTAAACACTATAATCCTTGGAGCATGAAATGTCACCAGCAGCAGTTACAGAGAATGAAGGACAATGCCAAGCATCGGAACCAGTACAGTATCCTTTCTTCATGGCTTCTGCTCTGGGAGAGGGGTGAGGCAGAGAGTAGACTCTGCAAAGGTTGGATTAAACCATGGTAGAGTTTTCTTTTAGGGCTATGCAGGATTTTCTGAGTGATAACTGGGCAAATATCACACTCCTTACAGCTAGAAGTCGGCCTAGGTGTGTGCAGATGAGGGGGGTAGGGGTCGGGGGTCTTTGGGAGTGACGGGTTTCCCTAAAGGCACATTAACATTAGAAGACTATAGCCTTGGAGCCTGGAGGACAGTGGCGGAGTCTGGTCTGGGGACTTGTGCAGCAAGTCCCACACGGTGGTTACCTGCGAGGGCTGGAGGTGAGGAGAGCAGACAGACACCCCTTCCTGTGCATAGCAGAGCGCCAGCTTCTTTTCACTTTGTTTCCCCTTCCCATTCAGCGCTTCTGTTAGTGTCCTTGATTGTCTTTTTTTAATCTTACAGGTTGAAATTCCTCAGAATTTAGCTTTTATTAGCGAAATTATTTAAAAAATTGAATAATACACTGGATTCTGAAGTGTGTCACCTAGATTTCACAGTTAGCCACTGTGTCAGTCTTGTATCATGACTATATACACCCCGCACAGCAGAACTGCAGTGCTGAGGATTAACCCAGGGCCTCATGCATGCCAGGCAGCACTCTGCCACTGGGGTTTACACCTCTATCCCTTTTAACCAATTTTATTCCAGCTAGACGCTTTTAAGGAAATCTAGGATATATCATTTCATCCATATACTTATTGTTTTTTATTTTTGTTTATTTTTTGAGACAAGGTCTTGTTTTGTAGTTCAGGCTGGCCTAGAGCTCCTTGTAATTATTCTGCCTTTGCCTCTCAACTGCTGAAATCACAGATACATATCACCATGCTTGGCCTATATGCAGTAGTATATATCTGTTAAAGAGAAGGATATTTTACTTTATACCATTAATTTATTTGAGACAGTGTCTTGCTTTGTAGTTCAGGCTGGCCCTGAGCTCACTATGGTAGCAAAGGCAAGCCTCAAACTCAAAGCAGTCTTCCTGCCTCTGCCTCCTGAGTGCTGGGATTACAAGGCGTTAGCCCTCACGCTGGGCACTGTAGAATATGGTACTGATTGCTGGTGGGCATGAGTCACCACACCCAGCATTGTTGTATGTGATTACCAAGGATCGAACATAGGGAACTTGTGCTTGCAAAGCACGTGCTGGAACCACTGAGCTAAATCCTTGGCCCTGGAGAAGGATATTTTAGAACACTTATACTATTTTTATTTCTTAAACGTTGGACAGACTGGGCTGAGGATTTGGCTCAGTGGTTCCATTGTCTGCCTGGGAAGCACCAGGTCCCAAGTGTGATCCCCAGTAACCACATACAACAATGCTGGGTGTGGTGGATCACACCTGTGATCCCAACACTCGGGAGGCAGAGGCTGGCCTGGGATACATAGTGAGTTCAGGGTCAGCCTGAACTATAAAGCAAGATCCTGTCTCAAAGGAGGAAAAAAAAAAAAGTTGGACAAGCCAAGCATAATGGTTTACATTTGTAATTCCAGAATCTTAGGAGGCTGAGGCAGGAGGTTTGCTGTGAGTTTGGGGCCAGCCTGGGCTACATAGTGAGTTTAAGATTAGCCTGAACTACATAGTGAAACCTTGTTTCAAAAAACCAAAAAAAAAAAAAGAAGGAATGGAGGATGGATGGATAGTAAAAGCCAGGTATGGTATAGTACATCCTATAATCTCAGCACTTGGGATACTAAGGCAAGAGGATTGCTATGACCAACCTGAACTACATAGTGAGACCTTGTTTGCCCACCTCCGACAGTTAGTAATTTCTTACTATAAAATACATAAAATTTTAGGTGTTGTGGTACTTTCCTGTAATCCCAGCACTCTGGGATCCCGGCTGAAACAGAAGGATTGTAAGTCCAGTTCTAGCCTTGGCAATTTAGTGACATAGTGAGACTTTATCTTAAAAATAAAGAGAGGATTGGGATATAGTTCAGTGGTCGTACTGTGTGTGTGTGTGTGTGTGTGTGTGTGTGTGTGTGTGTGTGTACGTACACTACTAAGGATTGAATCCAAGGCCTTCACACCAATTTTATACTGCCACCCCCCGCTGTGATTTTCATTTCTCCTCTGTTTTGTGGTACTGACACTGATCCTAGAGCCTCATGGCTTAGGTAAGCACTATTACCACGAGGTACACCCCAGACCAGTCTTTTTTAATTTTATTTTTAAGACAGAGTCTTGTTAGGTTGCCTGGACTGGGCTCAAGTGTGTAATTCTGTCTCAGCCCCCCAGAGTGTTGGGACTACAGGTGTGTGCCACATGGTGCCCTGTTATTAGGCACTTTTGTAATTTTGTCATCCATTGGAGTCATTCTTTAAAGAGCAACTTTTCCTTTAGCACCTATGTACTTACCCTGAGGTACATTTTGTATGGGAAAGGCAGATGTATTAATCGTTTTTCCATTGCTGGGACAAAATACCTGACATCTGCAGTTTAGAGAGGTTCCATTTCATGGCAGTTATCTCCAAAATAGAAACATCTGGTGGGAGGGCCTGGCAGGAGAAAGCTGGTTCCTTCATGGCTGCTGACAAGTAGAGAATGAGAGAAGAGCCACAGAAAGAGGAAGGGACGGGGAACATGATACACTCTCGGAAAGGATTCCCTCTGGGACCTGCTTCCTCCCCTGGGCCCCATTCCCAGCACCACCCTCACGCCTTCATGTTAATCCCTTGCTTAATCACTTTACCTCTAGGCTCCCGCTGGAAAGATGGCTGCATTGAGGATGAAAACTTCAATAAATGAGCCTTTGGAGGAGAGCATTTTATGTAAACTATAACAGCAGGTTAAATACTTATTTTCCCTTAGAAGGTGTTTGGAGTAAGAGTAAATTCCCTTCCATCCTCCAGAGCTGATTAGTGAAGTTTGTTGCTGTTCTATTTTGTTTGTTGGTGTTTTGTTTGCAGCACTGAGGGATGAACCTCATTTCAGGCCATTTCTTCACACCAAGCTATACTTCCTAGTCCTTTTATTATCTTTTGAGGTAGGATTTCACTAAATTGCCCAGGGTGAGTGGTCCCAAATTTCTGATCATCCTGCCTCATCTCCCCAAGTGTTGGATTACAGGCATGCGCCACCATGGTTGGCTTGTCTTACTTTCTGGTGTGAAAAACACGGTGCACAAAATGGGTCTGCACATTTCCTGGCCCAGATATGAACTCAGTACATTCCTCTAAGGCACGATTCAATAAACGTCTTCAGTAAAGGAGCAAATAGTAGATATTTTAGCTTTTTGTGGACTGTACAGTCTGTGGCACAATGCTCCCATTTTGTCATAGGTGGTAACACAAAAGAACAGGTGTGCTGTGTTCTGAGAAAATGTTATGGTCACTAATTGAATATCATTTTATTTTCTTGGGTCCTGAAGTAGTATATATATATTTCTCTTCTAAAAAAGCCCAAGCCATTTCTAGCTTGTAGGCTGTACAGCTCACAGCCGTAGTCACCATATCAGCCTATCTTCCAGGAAGCACTGGTCCCTACTCACGGGAAAGAGTGAGGCAGCTGTGCACGTGGGGTGCTCCCTGCCTCTGTTGTCATGTCTTGGCCTTCTCAGTGTGCAGCTGGGAAGTGGACTTTGTATGAAAGGAGGATATTTTCATGAATTTGTACTGGTGTATGTAGTTCACATTTAAGGGTACAGGATGTACTGAACTTAATTATTTTTCCATGTGTAGCTGAGGACAGTATGATCTGGGCCTGTGGTCCCTTAGCTAGAGCAGTTCAGAAAATGGCAAATGTCTTCCGGGTTGGGGAATCTCAGGCCTCTGTTGAGGCTAGATTCTGGTGCCCTTGTGCCAAGTCCCTTTGACAGCACAACTAAAGGAGTTTCCTGTAGGCTTAAGCTTGTCTGGGTCACCAGGTGCAAACCCCATACCATGGGGGTACCCAGGCCCCATGCAGTAGCACTTCTTCAGGTTATTGTCCTTAACCACTTAGAATTCATCTTACTAGAGAACCTGACTTCCCGATATGAAGTGCCATGTGTCCTGGACCTCAAGATGGGCACACGCCAGCATGGTGATGATGCTTCAGAGGAGAAAGCAGCCAACCAGATCCGAAAATGTCAGCAGAGCACATCTGCAGTCATTGGTGTGCGTGTGTGTGGCATGCAGGTGAGCAATGTGCTGGTGCACGAGGGGGGCTGGCTGGGGCATCCAGTGGCTGCCACTGGCTCACCAAGGCATGGTGCTTTTTGCTTTAAAGATTCCACAATCAGCTCTACCTGAGTGTTTCTGGGGAAACAAGCATGCATGTCTAGATGATCCCTCTGAGGCTGGCCTGGCAGGCTGAGTCTGGAGTCTGGACCAGAACAGGGAGGAGAGCAAGGCGGGTAGGCTGTTTCCACAGATGCAGATGTAGAGTAGGGCCTGGGAATCTATAACCAAATGCAGTTCACATCTTTGTCCACCAGCTTGTGCATGGCTGATGTAATCAACAAGCTAAAGGGTTGGATTTGGGCTGTCATGCTGCCACAGTCCAGCAGGGTACAGGCCTTGAGGTGGCCCATACCCCTGAGCTGCTGGTCTGTCCCTCAGGTGTACCAGGCGGGCACTGGGCAGCTCATGTTCATGAACAAGTACCATGGGCGGAAGCTCTCGGTGCAAGGCTTCAAGGAGGCGCTCTTCCAGTTCTTCCACAATGGCCGGTACCTGCGCCGGGAGCTCCTGAGCCCTGTGCTCAAGAAGCTAACTGAGCTCAAGGCAGTGCTGGAGCGACAGGAGTCCTATCGCTTCTACTCAAGCTCTCTGCTGGTGATCTATGATGGCAAAGAGTGGCCGGAAGTGGCCCTGGACTCAGATGCTGAGGACTTGGAGGACCTGTCGGAAGAGTCAGCCGATGAGTCTGCTGGTGCCTACGCCTACAAGCCGCTTGGCGCCAGCTCTGTGGACGTGCGCATGATCGACTTTGCCCACACCACCTGCAGGCTGTATGGCGAGGACAGTGTGGTGCACGAGGGCCAGGATGCTGGCTACATCTTTGGGCTCCAGAGTCTGATAGACATTGTCACAGAAATCAGTGAGGAGAGTGGAGAGTGAGCTTGCTGGCCACTCCAGGATCTGAGAGACACTGTGTCCCAGGCACAGCTGTGCTGTGTCGGGGAGGAGGTCAGGATGGCCAGGCGCTGGCCCCTGCAGCCTGGAGCTGATGCGCAGTGGCCTCTATGAGCCCCAGCCTGAGCCAGCCCCATTGTGCTCGGAATCTATTTATTTTAACTATTTCTTCAACATTCCAAATTTGATGATGCAGATACCTCTTTCTTCCTTGAGTGTAAATGTTCTAATACAGATTTTTTGTTTATTGTATATGTTGCTACTGTTGTTCTTTCCAGGGACATGTATTCCCCTCCTGACCCTCAAAAGCCTTAGCACATGGTGTAACCATTTCTCTGGCTCAGCAATGTTCTTGCTACTGCCCCTAACTAGAGGCAAAAGTCACTGCTCTCTCTTGGCTTGGTCTTCGGTACCCCAACTTGCTAACCAGAGGTCACCCAAAAAAGATCTTCTGTACACATATCTTACGCAGCTCCTACTAATCTGCCAGCTGAGTCTCCCAGCAACCCTGTCCCAGAACTACATTTGACATAGCTTAAGCCAAAGTTGGGCGAATGGTGCTCCATATATATGTCCAGCTTTTGATCCTTTTTTTTTTTTTTTTGAGACAGGGTCTCGCTTTGTAGTTCAGGCTGGCCCTAAGCTCAGCCTCAAACTCACATCACAGCAATCCTCCTGCCTCTGCCTCCTGAGTGCTAGGATTACAGGTGTGAGCCACCATGCCTGGCACTGTGGTATGTGGTACTGGTTGCTGCTGGGTGTGAGTCTCCACGCCCAGTATTGTATGTGGTTACTGGGGGGATTGAACCCAGGTCCTTGCGCTTGCAAGACAGGCGCCGGAACCACTGAGCTAACTCCCCGGCCCCAGCTTTTGATCCTTTTTGTGACACCAGGCATCTTATTGGCTGGACATTGTGATGTCAGAAGTCTTGGAGCCAATGCCAGGGCTTCAGGTAGCCACTAAGCTCTGGTCCATGGGCAATCCTCTGATGTGTGGTAAAGCAGGACACAGTGAGAAGGTTTGTTCTGGGGACAGTGGACCTTGGCCACATCACCTACCACCATATGCAGATGTGGGCAGTGCTGGGCAACACCCAGTCTTTCACAAAGTCAAGCCAGCACAGGCCCTGGGAGCTACTGCTGCTTTTTGCTTGGCAGGTGCTTGGGAGGAGAGGCCAAGTGGGCTCTTGAAATTTAGAGCCGGATCTGGCATAGAGAAGCCTGGTACTGATGTGAGGTTCTAGCATCTCTGTCCCTTACTGAACTTCTCAGCACCTCTGCCCAGGCCTTCTGGACCTACCCTGCTGTCTAAAGCAGGCCCCTGCTTCCGGGCTCAGGCTTCCAGTGTAGCTTGTGTGACCAGCCCCGGAACAGTCCCCATACTCATGGGGCATCTTCCTTGGGCCTCCCAGGCACTGACTCCCGAGGATTTCAGAGATTGGAGGTTAGGGCTGACTAGAAAGTAGGGTGGGTCGAACATGCCTCTTAAGGGCCCATGGCATCCCACTCCTCTTCCTCTGCCAGCCCTTCTTTCTGCTTTTGGAAGTTACTAGAATTAGAGTCTGGCTGGGGATGGTGGCACCATGCCTGTAATCCCAGCTTTTGAGAGGCAGAGGCAGGAGGATGGCCGGCCTGGATAATTTAGGAAGACCTTGTTTCAAAATACAAAAAAATCAATGGTTGAGCCCTTGTCTAACTTGGGTGAAGCCCTCAATTTGATCCCTAGTACCGTCAAAAGGGAAGGGTCAGGATTTTAAGTTCTGTAGCGGCTATAAAACAGAGGTAAGGTGTTAGTAATTGACGGGTGGGAGCTTGACTGAGGGGAGGAGAAAGGACCATCCAGGCAGAGGGAACAGGATCTGCAGACCCATGATAGAAAATGAGAGCTATAGGGTGGGGGTGTAGGGAAAGACAGGAAGACTCAAACAGAAGGATCGTCCACTCTAGTGTATCTTCCACACTTGCTCCAGTGCCTACCACCATGCTGGCTCAGCAGAACTAACAGTAACAGCGCCGACTCCAAGTCCTTACTGTTGTAGGCTGGGACCCACTTCTGGCGTCGGGGCTCTGTTGGAAGGGCCTGGAGATGAGGTCAGGGGCCCAGAGCCAGGGCCTGAGGGAGAAGGGGCAGTGTGCGATCCATGCCTGCCCTGCCGTGCCTCGTGGGGCCACCAGGGGGCGCTGCGTTCCAGGCTTTGGGCTGACGTCCCCTGGGCGGGGTCACAGGAGCGGGCAAGCGCGCGCACGCGCGGTGGAGCTGGGCGGGGCGATGCTCTACCGGGTGTTCTTCTCTGCACCCCGCCGCGTACCTAGTTGTCTCGCGGCCCGGCCTGGCCCCATGTACCGCGCGCTGTACGCCTTCCACTCGGCGGAGCCCAACGCCCTGGCGTTCGCTGCAGGCGAGACCTTCCTGGTGCTGGAGCGCAGCAGTGCGCACTGGTGGCTGGCGGCGCGCGCGCGCAGCGGCGAGACGGGCTACGTGCCTCCTGCCTACCTGCACCGTCTGCAGGTGAGTGTGCCCGGCCGAGACAGCTGCCCTGAGCACAGCCCCGGAGCCCCAGGCCTTCACGACAGGAGGCTGATCTCCAGCATTCAGGAATTTTGAGCACCTTACTCCGAGACCCGAGGCCTGTAGGCGCTGAGATCCCAGAGGCGACCCTTACAAAAGACCAGGCCCTTGACATTCAACACGGACGTCGGACATCCCAGTACTGGAATCTGCATCAGAATAGATTCTAGAGCTAGGCCCAAGGATTCCAGTTACCACAGTCCTTAATATTCCCCTCCCTGGCTCATTAGGGTTCCACTCCACCACCACCACCACGGAGCGCTTTCCTTTACTGCTCAGACCTCCTGCACTGAGACTAGGCCACTCTCGAAAACACTCATTTCCCTAAACACCTTCAGGTTATCAACTTCTGCCCCTGGATCCTGGGCCCATAGGCACCCTCCTTCTCTTGGTGACCCCCATGCCCTGAGATCGAAGTGTCTTTGGCTGTCCTGATTCAGTCACTCCTAACCTTTTGGCAGGAATCTCCAAACCAAGGTCCCCAGCTCATGCTGACCATCCCCGCATTGTCCTTTCTACTGTCTCCATCTGTCAAGCCCTGAGTTTGCAGACTTCCTGTGAAATGGAGAGGCTCCTTCCTGTCTCTAGCCTGGAGTGAGTCCTCCTGAGGATTTCCCTAGTCTGACGGTGGCCCCATTTCCTTCCAGTGGAGGTTGCAGTCCCGTTTTATCTCCCCAAGAGTAGTCCTGTTGCAGGGGCTGGGCCACCATGTCTCCAGTTGGTCTCTTCTGGCCACAGGGCTCAAAGGTGGCCTCTGCCAGACGCTCTTGCCTTGTCCTAGTCCCTAGCTTTAGAAAACATTGTGTCCTAGACCAGATTAGGATAGAAATAACAAGATTATCTAGTCTTTACCAAAGGGGCTGGGCCCTCAGCCTGAGCCCATTTAGGAGCGCCCCGCCCCCCCGGGGGGTTGGGCCGCTGAATCTGGAGTGAGGAGACCTGGGGGTGGGGGTGGGGTCAGGCAGGATGGTGCGAAGCTCCGTGTTTGGGGATGGCAGAGAGGCTGCCATCTTGTCTGCCACTGTGTTTGGCTTCTTTTTGCGTACTCCGGTGTCTTGGTTTCTCACGCATCCTTGTTCCGTCTCATTCTGACTCTCCACTCGGGTGTTTTCCTTTCTGACTCCCACTCTGTCTCTGGCGCTGTCATCCTTCCTTGCCTTCCTCTGCCCGCCTCCGAATCCCTCTCTCCAAATCTGTCAGCATCTTTCTGCCCCCTCTTCATGTCTTGTGACCCACCCCATGCCACCTGAAGGGCTTTGCAGGCTGCGTCCATTTACCTGCCCCCCGGGAAGCTTCCCAGACCACTCTGAAGTGAGTTCCCTCAGCTCTGAGGCACCTGTGTATCTGGCTGGCTATGAGTGCTGGAATCAAAGGTGACTGGTCCCCTGGGTTACTGAGAGTGAGCACCTGAGCCTGGGGCAGGTACTGAGTCTGTCTCTCAGGTCGTTCCTTCACACACCACAGCCCCACTTCCCAGGGCAGGTCTGAAAATGATAGGCACAGCTTGGGAAGAGGAATGCTGACAGCAGGGATGGGGAGGGGAGATCCCCTGGGCTCATTCTCAGCTCCTGGAACCTTCACAGGGATCTACGGAGTCTTGGGTGTGACCTTGGTGTTCTGAAGGATCCAGAGTAACTGATTAAGGATTCTAGACACTAGAGGCTGCTTGGCATCTCAGCCCAGGCTCTGAACCAAGCCGAGTGATGGAGCAGGTCTGCAGTCCTGGCTCAGACAGGGGCTCACTGGATCCAGGGCTCTGAGGCATCTGAGCCAAGAACCTTCCAATGGTGCGAAGTCCTGATGGAGAACCTGCATGTAAAACGGTTCGAGGGGTCGGTCACCTTGTGCTCCTGCTCCATGAGGGCACCATTTGATCATTCAGTGGCTCTCCACTTAGCTTCCCCCTGGGCTGGGGCCAAGCTGAGCACCCCTGCCCGGGCCTGGGTCTGACTGCTCACCTCTTGCAGGGCCTAGAGCAGGATGTCCTCCAGGCCATTGATCGGGCCATCGAGGCTGTGCACAACACTGCCATGCGGGATGGTGGCAAGTACAGCCTGGAGCAGCGTGGAGTCCTCCAGTGAGTGCTGGGCAGGGGCGCGGGACTGGGGTAGCGTGAGGACCACAGAACGGTGGAACATAGGGAGGTGGCATGTGAGCGCCAGGCTTGTGGGGTCCCAGCCTCCCGCGAGGCACCTGTGAGTACTGTGGGTTGTGAAGTGAGTGCTCTTCACCACAGTCTCCCTGTCCCCATCAGGAAGCTGATCCACCATCGGAAAGAGACCCTGTCTCGCAAAGGCCCCTTAACCTCCAGTGCTGTTGTTATGACCGCATCCACCAGTGACCATCATTTGGACGCTGCCGCCCTGAGGCAGCCCAATGGGATGTGTCGAACTGGGTTTGAACGGCAGTACAGCTTGCCCAGTTCTGAGCATCTTGGGGCAGATGGAGACCTCTACCAGGTACATAGTGAGGGCATCCTGGAGAAGGGGGTGGTGGAGCCGAGACTCAACGTGCCTGCAGCCAGAGCTCAAGGTACCAGACAGCAGCCTGTTCCCTCAGATCCTGGTTATGTCCTCGCAGGTCCCACCGCAGCCTCGTCGAGCAGCACCCGCTACACCACCCCCGCCTGTGAAGCGTCGAGATCGAGAGGCCCTGGTGGTCTCAGGGAATGGTGAGAGGCAAGGTGGGGGAATTGGGGTGGCATGGGGCTTGGAATGGCTACTCTGCCCGTGTCAGGCAGATGGGGCCAGAGGCTCAGAAGAAGATAGGGCCCCTCTGTTGGGCAGTTGGGGGCTCTGGGCTTGGAAGGAACACAGGGCCTAGCAGAGGGGAATAGGGCTGTGGTATAGGTGGGTGAGAGCCCGAGGGGGCTGCCTTAGTACAGCATCTGTCCTCTGCTCACAGGTGGCCGCAACCCCACGCCCTCCGGGTGCAGTTCAGTGTCTAGTGGCTCCTCGGTCAGCAGCACTTCTCTGGACACGCTCTATACCGGCTCCAGCCCCTCTGAGCGGGGCCATGGCTGCTCGCCCACCCCCCCACCTGTGCCACGCAGAGGCACCCACACAGTGTCTCAAGCTTTGCCCTCTCCCTCCAAGGCAGCAGCCTGTGAGTCCCCTACAGAGGAGGTGGTGGTTCATACAACTTCATCCCCTGATGACTTGGAGTCCCTGGCCGCTCTGAGCCTGGGGCCCACAGAGGAGAAGGCAGTGGCTGAGACAGCTGTGCCAAGGACCATTGGGCCAGAGCTGATGGAACTTGTGCGGAGAAACACCGGCCTGAGCCACGAATTATGCCGCGTGGCCATCGGCGTCGTGGTGGGTCACATCCAGGCCTCTGTGCCAGCCAGCTCACCTGTTATGGAGCAGGTCCTCCTGTCACTGGTAGAGGGCAAGGTGAGGGGGGCAGCATGGCCAGAAGCCTCCCCTTGGGCCACCCTGCTAACCCCACCCCACTCCTACCCACGCACGTGTGTCCAGCCTGTATTTCTCAACTCCAACTCTGGGCTCTCATTAGGCTGGGTGCTGGGGATGTTTGAAGTGACGCAGGAAGAAGAAAGGGAGGAAGAGCATCTGGGGCAGAGGCTCAGCCTGGCCTAGGGCCATGACGCACAGCTGAGCTGGCTCGCTGGGAAGGGGGAAGAGGGCGGCGTTTCAGGCACCCAGGTGGGGAGAGCAGGTGTGAGAGGAGCAGAGACCTAGAGGTGGCAGTGAGCCCAGAGGTGGGTGGGTGGGCATCTTTCTGACCTCAGGGAGGAAATGGGCTCGGATGGGGTACGAGCCAGCACCTTGCAGGCCTTGGCAGTGGTAAGAATGAGGACTTGGAAAACTGTCACGGAGGCCCTTCTGCTGCCCAGATGAGTGGGCATGAGGCATGTGGGCACTGTGGGATTTGTGCAGGGCTCTGGTCAGGAGCAGAATCTAAGGCAGTGAGCCCAGACCATGTAATGAGAGCTGGCGGGGCCCAAGGTGCCTCTGTAGTGCTCCTCCTGCAGTTCTGGCTTGGGCTGGCAGGGCAGTGGCCAGGAGCATGCTGTGCTGGACACAGCAGCCAGAGCCTGATCAGCAGGTTTCAGGAGAATGTGCCATCCAGGAGACGATGGGCCCACTGCCACTGGTGGTGGATGGGAGCCTGGGGTCTCAGTCACATTCAGGCAAGTGACGGAGTCCGTGTCCTTCTCAAGGGGGTGTTTGCTGGGCATGCAGTGAGAGGCAGGTCCCACAGACCACCTGATGCAGAGTCCTATCCTGGGACGCCACCAAGACTAGAGTCAGAGCCCTGCCCAGTGTGGGTAATGCAGGACTTGAGTTCACAGTGAAGGCAAGAGGGTCCAAGACCTGAGAGCTTCCTGGAGATAGTGTGCTGAGCCATACCTTGTCCTTTCTCCCCAGGACATGAGCACGGCACTGCCCTCTGGACAGGTCTGCCATGACCAGCAGAGGCTGGAGGTGATCTTTGTAGACCTGGCTCGGAGAAAGGACGACGCCCAGCAGCGCAGCTGGGCCCTGTATGAGGATGAGGGTGTCATCCGATGCTATCTGGAGGAGCTGCTACACATTCTGGTACAGGGTGGGGGCCACACACGTGTCCTGCATGTGGGCTGTGCCCCACCCCGCACCGTCCCTCCTTCATCATTAGCACTCTCCCTTGCACATGCACGTTCTGATTGCTTCCTTGTGGCCACGTGGCCATGCTCCCTCAGTGACGCATACTTCCTCCTCCCTGTAGACGGATGCTGACCCCGAAGTTTGCAAGAAAATGTGCAAGAGGAATGAATTTGAGTCTGTCCTGGCCTTGGTGGCCTATTACCAAATGGTGTGTGTCAGGCAGAGGGGAGGGGTGTATGGAGGTATGAAGGTGGGTGTGGGGTTTCCTAAAACTCAGCACACGGGGTCCCCTACCAGGAACACCGGGCAGCCCTGCGGCTGCTGCTCCTCAAGTGCTTTGGGGCCATGTGTAGCCTCGATGCAGCTATCATCTCCACGCTCGTGTCATCCGTGCTGCCTGTGGAGCTTGCGCGGGACATGCAGACGGACACTCAGGGTGAGGTGGGGCAGGAATGTGTCCTGGCATGGGGGGTCCCCTTTGGGGTTTCTGCCATTTTCAGGGCTCTGACTGCCTGTGTCCCCGCCCCAGACCACCAGAAGCTCTGTTACTCCGCGCTCATCCTGGCCATGGTCTTCTCCATGGGGGAGGCAGTCCCCTACGCACACTATGGTGAGAGTTCAGGTCCCTGACCTGCTGACTGCAGGCCACAGGGGTGGGACCCATGGCCCGAGGGTTGGCAAGTGTCTGCAAGGCTTATAGGAAGCCCAGGCATCAGAGTGGTGTAGGGGAGGGGCGAGAATGTGGACTAGGTGTGTACCCTCTTCCAGAACACCTGGGGACACCCTTTGCCCAGTTCCTGCTGAGCATCGTCGAGGATGGGCTGCCCCTGGACACCACGGAGCAGCTGCCGGACCTCTGCATGAACCTGCTTCTGGCTCTCAACCTGCACCTGCCAGGTGAGGATGAGACCCAGCTGGGAGGGCTGATCAGAGAGGCTTTGCAGGCAGTGTTTTGTCTTATCTACACCCTGTTCTTCCTCAGCACCTGACCAGAATGTCATCATGGCCGCTCTAAGCAAACACTCAAACGTCAAAGTCTTCTCTGAAAAGCTGCTGCTGCTTCTCAACAGAGGAGGTGAGAGGCCTGGAATATGTGTGGATAACACGTGCATCTCTTGTGATTCCGCGTCCCCCTCTGGGGTCACTCCAGGGCTCCAGCGAAGGTACTGACCCTGAGACCCCTGTCTTCTAGATGACCCTGTGCGCATCTTCAAACATGAGCCGCAGCCGCCACACTCTGTCCTCAAGTTCCTACAGGATGTTTTCAGCAGCTCTGCCACAGCCGCCATCTTCTACCACACAGACATGATGGCGCTCATTGACATCACTGTGCGGCACATCGCGGACCTCTCGCCCGGGGACAAGGTGCTTGGAGTTGCCACCTGGGGATGGAAGCTGAGTGGAAGTGGAGCCCTTTGTGCCGGGTGACACTGAGTGGACAGGAAACGTGAGGGGGTAGGGCTGCTGCTGGAGCCAGGTCGGTGTGGGAGGCCACTTGGAGACCTGGGTAGGTAAGCTAGGAGCGGAGGAACAGCTGTGAGGCCAGCGGCAGGGGTGTCTGGCGAAGGGCGTGGGAGTTGAAGACAGAGCATCAGGTACACGCAGAGCCTTGGGGGCTGCAGCAGCAGGGGATCTCACAGGAAGAGGAAGTGGTCTAATGACACCCCTCAGGGGACCCTGACCGTGTGAGGGCCGAGGGGGTACTGGGTGCCTGTGGAGTGCAGACAGGCCATTGCAGCGGTCAAAGGAGGTCATTTTTGGGATGTTCTGCGTTTGTCTTGAGTAACTAGGCAGATGACATCTGAAGACTTAATGTGGGGTGTGTTCTTGGGAGGAAAACAGTTGCGTGCTGATAGCATCGAGATGGGGTGATATCTGAGCACCAAGAATGTGAGGGAGGCAGCAGGGAGTGAGTTGGGGCTAGAGAGCCACTTGGGGGTTATCTGTGCAGTGATGTGATCAGAAGCCGAGAGCTAGCGTGACTGCTGAGGAAATGGGACGGAAGGGCAGGGTCACAGGGAGGAGCCCAGACAGGAAACCAGCAGGCAAGGGCCCAGAAGCACGTGCAGGAGGAGGGAGGTCAGGAGTGCTGGCCGGCGGGGAGCTGAGGACTGGCCATCGGGTTGGCCGTGTGGCCGTCAGTAGTGACTGATGAGTGGGGTCCACGCAGTGGACATGAGTGGGATGTGGGAGGGAACGTGAAGTTACTGAGGAGTGGAAATGGGGGCTGGAAGCAGGAAATGGAGGCAACTCTTGTAAATTTTCTGGGGAAGAGAACAAAAAGATGGGTGGGGCTCGAGGGAGAGAAGGTGGGGTCAGGGAGAGCTTCGGGAGGTGGACGTGCGGTGCCTGTCCTGACCGCGAGCCTGGAGGAACGGGCAGTGTGTCGGGAGTGGAGCACGCCGCAGTGCATCCTGTGGGGAGAGGTGAGATGTGCGCGCTGAGGGCAAGAAGTGAGGCCTCTGAAAGCCACTCCTGTGTTTTCCGTGAAGCACGGGCCGGCGGGCCAGGCAGTTTAGGCACAGAAGACGGAGAAGGCGGGCCATGCTGCACTGGACAGCAGGCGAGGTGGAGGAGAGCGAGGGCAGTCCCCCAGGGCCACAGGGCCGCCTAGAGTCCGCGAGTGAAGGCCAAGGCTGCATGTGGCTCTGGCCTCGCCGGCCCAGGCGTGGCATTTGGGGTACAGGCACCATGGTCTGACTCCTTGTTGGTTGATGCTGCTGATGGGAGAATCTGGTACTGGTTCTTCGACACGGGCACAGGGAAGAACGAGGAATGTGGGGGCAGACAGAGAACAAGCGCTGGTGTCGGGCCAGCGGGTTGAGTCTCAGGGTGCTATCTTAGGGCCTGTTGGAACTGCTCACACAGGAGGTGCGGGGAGCAGGGATTGGGAGAAAGGGTGCTGGAGATGGGGTCAGAGCCTAGGATAAGATGGTCAGGTCTTGGAGATGAAGCAGATGTGGAGTATGCAGAAGAGAGGAATTAAAGAGGATACCTTCATTTCAGGCCTGTGCTGCTTTTTTTTTTTTTTTTTTTCTTTTCCCTTGAGACAAAGTCTTTTCTATAGTTCAGGCAGGTCTTAGATGTAGGAGTCCTCCTGCCTCAGCCTCCTAAGTGCTGGTCCTCGCCCTGGCTTGGACCCATGCTGTGGAATCAACATGAGAAAACTGTCAGCTTGGGGATGAGGGGGAAGCTTGGGTTTGATGATAGCTGTGTGGGTCTGAGCTCCCTGAGATATGCAGACATAATAAATAGGTGATTGGATGTTCTTGTCTGGAGCTCACAAGACAGATGTAGGAGAAATACAAGGCCAGGTCACTGTTTGTAACTGGTTATGAATGAGATCCTCTGGGCAAGAGAGAAGCAGAAGGCCTCTGACTGACACATAATGACATTTCAGAGGCTTAGTTCTGAAGGAATGGCAGGACTTCCCAGGGTAGGCCCCGTTCTAGGACTCCATATGCCTAGACAGACAAATACATTCACATTCACTTATGCAATGACTGTTGAAGGCCAGCTGTGTACCAGGCATATTCTGGGTGCTGGGGACCGTAGCCTTGGTGTTCATGCAGTGTGAGCTGGCCCGTACCCTGGGTCCTTGGGTGATAGTGGCTAGTCTCCCTCTGGTGGCATTTGCAGTATTTCCACGGAGTCCTTGAGCCGACCTGCTCTTCCCACAGTTGCGCATGGAGTACCTCTCCCTGATGCACGCCGTGGTCCGCTCCACACCCTACCTGCAGCATCGCCATCGGCTGTCAGACCTGCAGGCTACGCTGCGGCGCATCCTGACTGAGGAGGAGACCTTGCCCCAGTGCCAGATGGACCGCATGATTGTCCAAGAGATGTGCAAGGAGTTCCCAGTGCTTGGGGAGGCCCCCAGCTAGCACCTTCCTGCCTACTCTTCCCTGCAGCTCTACGAAAGGTGCAGGGGACTCAGGGGCTTTACCCTAAGAATGTTGTGAGGGGCTAAGTGGGTAGAAGGGCCCTAAGTGGGGCCCCCACCTCAAGTATATCCAATTCAAGAAGCCAATGTAGGATCGGGGACCACAGTCTGGGAAATGCATTGGGGCGGAAGGAGTGTACAAGCGGAAGCCCCTCTATCCCTGGTAGTTGCCTCTTCCGCATGCCTCGCCTCCGCCTCGTACCACCCACACACTCAGAGACCTGCTGTTGCTCCAGGCTGGGCCGGAGCCCTATCCCTGCCCACTTGGCCTGTGTCTGGGCCTGTGCAAGCCATGTCTGTGGGGTGGGGGATGCTGCCCTCCAGCTGTGCTCTCTGCCTTAGCTTTCCTGTGAGTGCTGCTTGTGTGCTCCCTCAAACCCCATGGGGCCAACCGCCCCTTGCTCTCGACCCAGGAGGCCTTGGCAAAGCCGCTGCTGTGAAAGCGGAAGACATTCAAAAATATCCAGTCTTGGAGACACGCCATCCATTCTGGCACTTCATGGAACAGGATGATGATGCTGAGAAAGTCAATGACAGAATCTATTTTCTCTAAAAATGTAGACTGAAAGTCACGTGTATTTTCCTATGTGCTGGAGCTCAACTTTGGACATAAATAGAGGCCTCTGGAACCAGCCTCCCTGTGTCACGGGTGGGGTGGGGCTAGGCCCTGTCATGTGGCTCCCGCTGATTTGCAGCCTGAATAGGTGACCGGCAGGGTGGCCTGTTCCAGCCTCTGTTTCTGAGCTGCCCTTCTGGGTCCCAGCTTTGCAGGCAGGCCCACCTCCAGCCTCTGTCACCGCTGTCCCTTTCCTCTCTGTTGAACTTTGTTCTCCTACATAGCTCTTCTCAAATGAATCAAGCGCTCTCCCAGCTGTGGTCTCCTTGAGTGCATGGACCTTGTCCGGCGTTATTTCCCTTATCATCAAACCAGTATGCTCTCTATTTTGCACCCTGGGGATGTGGTCAGTTTGTGAGGGTGAAAAAATCTGTGAAGGTGTGCATTTTCTTTTTCTCTTCTTGTTTTTGAGACAAGGTCACCCTGTGTAGCTCAGGCTGACCTCAAACTCGTCAGGCCTGCCTCAGCCTCCTGAGTGCTGGGAATACAGGCGGGCATCGCCATCACACCCAGCTTTGAAAGAAGATGTTAAGGATATACTGAGGTTTGCAATCTGATTTCAGAGGGAAGAGAAGCCAGTTTGATAAAAACTTCATTCTCCTTTCAGGCTCCCAGGTTAGCAAAGAGGCTATACTGAAAAGTGATGAGAAACACCAGGATCCCCTCCTAGGTGGACAGTGGCCAACACTGGGTCCCCAGGGCTCTTCATTTCTTTTGTTTTTTTTTTTTTTTTGGAGACGGGGTCTCCCTTTCTAGTTCAGGCTGGCCCTGAGCTCAGCCTCTAACTCACATCACAGCAATCTTCCTGCCTCTGCCTCCCGAGTGCTGGGATTACAGGTGTGAGCCACCATGCCCAGCACTGTGGTATGTGCTACTGATTGCTGCTGGGTGTGAGTCTCCACGCCCAGTATGGTATGTGATTACCGGGTAATCGAACCTGGGCCCTTGCAATTGCAAGACAGGCACCGGAACCACTAAGCTAAATGCCTGGCCTGGCTCTTTATTTCTACCCAGGACTTCATTCCTCAACAGTCCATACTCCCTGTCCTGGGTGCTGTGGTTTCTGCCCCAATTTTTCCTTTTTCTCTGGGTGCTGAGTGCAGGGAGCTGCTGTTCTCCTAGTGAGGGGCTGAGGAGACACAGGCTGGAACCTTAGTAGGGGCTTGGGAAGCAAAGGTGGGACCCTTTGCCAGGGACCTCACCTGAAGGCGGCAGCACAGAGGCCTGTAGGTGATGGCCCTCCTCATCACGGGCCCTGCGTACTCCTCATCCCAAGACAGCTGCTCCAGCCCCCATCCACAGCTGGCACTGCAGACTCAAGTCACGGCTCCTTTCCCACTGGATGCTGTAGTCAGGCGACCATTATCTCCCAAGAGAGGGCAGTTCAGCGGAAATTTCAGGTGCTAGGGAAGCGGAGGCAACTCCACCTAGCACCAACCATGACTTTTGGCTTTCCTTGTCATAATGCACACACCAGTCTGGCAAGAAGAGCAGAGCTATGCTCTGGCATCTGTCCCGATGTGGGCACCTAGGCTAAACAGTGTGTCCACTTCTGCAGGGTTGTCCAAGGGACCTTTGTGCAAGTGTGTCAGGGACACAAGTTGTAGCTGACAGTTATATAATTGCTAGGTTTTGGTCTTGAACTTGGTCTGACACTATCAGTCAGGGTCAGGACCCCAGGACTGCTCACACTGATAATGGTGTCAAAACACAAACTAGGGCCACAGAGGAAGACACTGATTGAAGAATACCTCTCAGGGAGCAAACTGTTGAGACCTATCTGGGACTGTATGAAAAGTGGTAAAGGTGAATGAGGCAAGATAAAAGGGAACACGAGCACAAGGCTTTCTAAGAAAGGAGTGCCCAGCTTGAGTCCAGAAGAAACTCAAGAAGTTTACAGCAGTGGGAGTCGGTTTCTACATCAGAAACAGCACCTGGAAATAGTGTCCAAAGCGAGGATGTGCACAGGGCCAGAGCTGCGCATGCATGACAAAACCCGAGGATGAGCAGTTGACAAGAAATCACCTGCTGGCTCAGTGCCCAGGGCACAGACTGAGGCTCTAAATTGAAGACAACCTCTTTTTAGTGGAAGAATAACACATTGTGGAAAGTATAGTGCTCAGAGTACTGTGGCCATGAAATACTAATATAACCATCACCGGGTGAAGAAACATAGTATTGCCTGTCCTCAAGTCACTTAATGACTTGATCACTGGTTCCTCCCCACATGGAAGTCACAGATCAGTTTTGCCATGGAATCTGCATGTCTGGCTTGTCATTCACCATTCAGTTTGAGATGCATATGTCACAGTATGTGACTGCAGTTTGTTCCTTCTCCACACCATATGGGCACACACTCGTCTGTCATTGTCCATGACCTTCCCATTTTATCCAACATTGGATCTATTAACAGTAACATTGTTACACAAATCTTGCTTGTAATCTTTGTTTTGGGAGTGTGTTCCAAAGACTAGAATTGTTTGCTTGCTGGCAGATAAGCCAAATATTACTGCAGAATACTATACCTCTACCAGTATATAACAGTACATACCAGTACTATACCAGTATATACCAGTATGTATGCTCCTCCAGTAGGGTCTAAGACATCCAGTCTTTCCCAAAACCCAGTGTTGCTGGGGCTGTCCCTAAGTGGCAGAGCACTCTTTGCTAGGCACAAGGTCCTAGGCTTAATCTGCAGCCTGCACTACAAAGCACACACACACACAGACACACACCACACTCCAGAACCTGTTGTTTATTGTTTTGTTTTTTGTTTTGTATCAGGGATTGAACTCAGGACCTTGTGCTTTCGAGGCAGGTACAGTGCCACTGAGCTACATCCCCGGCTCTGGTATACATTTTTATTTGTATTTCCCTGATAACCAAAGCGGCTGAAAACATTTTCATTAGTCTATTGGCTATTTGGATATTTTATTTTTGAAACATTTATTCACATTTCTTGTTCATATATTCTTTGTTTTTTAATCTATATATAGTATGTATTTGGGATATGAGTCCTTAAGGATTTCATTGTTGTTTGCAATACTAGAGATTGAAGCCAGGACTTCACATTGATCTACATCCCCAGCCCACCTCATAAAAAAATTTCTAGACAAGGGGCTGGGGATTTAGCTTACTGATTCTTGCAAGTACAAGGGCCCAGGTTTGAGCCCTGTAACCACATACATCAATGCCAGGTGTGGTGACTCATGCCCACCAGCAATCAGTACCACATATCACAGTGCTAGGCATGGTAGTTCATGCCTGTAATCCCACCACTCAGGAGGCAGAGGCAGGAGGATTGCTATGAGTTCGAGGCTGGCCTGAAGCTACACAGTGAGCTCAGGGCCAGCCTGAACTACAAAGTGAGACCCTGTCTCAAAAACAAAAACAAAAACCCTAAAAAACAAAAACCTATGAAAAAGGTATAATGAATAGAGAAATATGAGTGTCCTGTTTTACCTTTTTTTTCTGAAGATGAAATTTTTTTTGTATAATTGAATAATACACAGTTCTTGTAATATATATGTATTACAATATATATATGTATTACAGTTCTATTATATATATATATATATATTTTTTTTCTTTACCCATTCATTCACAAACAGGCCCCTAGGTAGTATAAAGAAAACTCAGAGAAGAAGACTCTTAAGGAGAAGTAACATAGGAGGATGAAAGAGGATAAGGCATGAATAATAAAAAACATGGGCAGGTTACTTTTGTAAGAAATCAGACAACAGATTTACATATGGAAATGTTTCAATGCTGTAGTTCAAAAAAAGGCTTTATATTGTGTGAATTCACCATAAGTCTTGAGGACAACACATGAATGTGACCAAAAGCTTGGGCCAACTAGTAGTGCCGGCTGTTTAACAGCAACAACACATCTATATACTGAGTTATGTACATGAAGACCATTGGAGCCTTTGATTCTCCCTCAACCAGAAGTTACAGAGGCAAACAGAAAATCACATGAGAAGGCTGAGATGATGTGTGCTTGGCTAAAAGGACACTGGAGCACTATACATTACTAGGCATCAAAGAAAGTCTCCCAAAGATATGTAAAGGCTAGGGATAGACACACCATTTGATTATTCACATTTTACACGTATATTATTAAAACTACCACAATTATGGATTTGAGAAGGAAAAATAACAGGTAAGAAAAATTGTCTAAATTATAAACCAAAAAGTTATTTGTGAGGCTATGGACAGCCACAGGCCCAAGTTCCCAGCAAGGTGCTACCGAGTGGAAAGGAGGCAGCTTTGCACTCACACGTTTCAAGCGAGACATAGCTCATCTGAACAGGAATAACAATCTCTGAAAAGGCATACTACCTATCAGCACAGGGAGGCTGCAAGAACAGGAGTTTTCACCTGCAGGACGAAAGCCTGCCTGATGGGACTGGATTGCAGGGACTCAGCAGTCAGGTCCCCGTGGCACTGCTCTCTGTGTGTGTATATGTGTGTGAATGCATGTTTTAGGAACATGCTAATAGAAGGAAAGTTCATTGCACCCTCTAGAATGTTCCTTGTGGGACTGAGGGAAAATGAGGAATGCGTGCCTTACTATTATTTACACAAACATATAGTTATCCGAGGGACTGGCTTTCTATTAACCGTGCCTTTAAGTAAGATGAGCTTCTTTCAGCAATATCTGGGTCCTGTTTGTTTGTTTTTTGAGACACGGTCTCGCTTTGCAGTTCAGGCTGGCCTTGAGCTCAGCCCCAAACTCACATCACAGAAACCCTCCTGCCTCTGCCTCCCGAGTGCTGGGATTACAGGTGTGAGCCACCACGCCCAGCACTGTGGTATGTGCTACTGATTGCTGCTGGCCGTGAGCCCCCACACCCAGTATTGTATGTGGTTACCGGGGATCAAACCCGGGCGCTTGCAAGATAGGCCCAGGAACCACTGAGCTAAATCCCCAGCCCATGGGTCCTGTTTTTAAAGTAGTCATATGATAAAAGGAAATTATTAGGTCGGGGGCGGTGAAGCTCATTTTTGCCAACACAGCCTCTGAGACTTAGAATGGCTCCCATTTCCCTCGCACGCACATGCTAACCTGTCCTGCGCCATTCAAGGCCACAGTCAGGCATCTTCCGGAAGCCTTCCAGATTGACAAAACAGTTCAAGTGCCTCCTCTGGGACCCTGGCTCTCCCTTCTAATGCCCCCCTACCCCTCCCCACTTCCCTCTTTCCTCTACGTCAGGTTTTATGACCAGAGGGCGGCGCATGCTGTCCAAACCACGTCCAGGTCCCCTCTCGTGAAGCCTCAGGAACCTGGACCCCATTGACCGAACGCCGCCCTCGGCGCTTCTGCAGAACCTCCAGCCCTAAATACAGTCCTGCAGGGATTCCGATCCTGAGGAGGCTCCAGATTTGGTGTGGGAAGGCTAAGAGGAACCACTAACCGGTTTACAGAAGCCTTCGGGATCCGAACCTCCCAGAAAAGAAGTCTTGGGCTAGCGGTTGCACTGATTGGCTGGTGGTGATGTCATAGATACCGTTGGGGGCGGGCCAGGAGTCTTCCCCAGGAGTTCTCGGCCTGTCAGAATCAGGATCCACCTGGGAAGAGGGTCCGCAACAAGTGGAGCGTTCCAGGTCCTGGCTCGAAACCGTTCGTCTGTACCAGGGTTCCGGCGTACTTTGCCGCCGAGCTGTCTCTCGTTATTGGTGCTACCTTTGGGGGTTCACACTGAGCCTCCTGGGTTTTCTCTCCCTGCTAGCTGGGACTCCACAGACCCCACTAGTACAATGAGTCCTCCGCGAGGGGCGGGGCTTCCCATTGTGCCAATAGAAACAATGACTCTAATCCGTACGCACGTCTGTGCCCCGCCCGCTGGCCGCGGTGACGTCCGCGCACCGCGCCTGACCATTGGCGGGCCGAGACCCCGCGCATGCCCGAAAGCGCCTGAGCGGCTTGCACGGGATTGAGCCGGAAGCTGAGCTGTCAGTCCCTTCGAGGGGTTAGGGGACACGGTGGTCTTAGTAGGGGACTGGGGCTCAGAGGAAGCTGACCCACAGCTGTAATGCAGCGCTGGGCCCCGTGTGGCATCGTGGAGGCCATGCAGCCTTCGGGAGCCCCAAGCCTGGGAACCTGTCGGGAGCTGGCGAGGCGAGGAAGATCGTCTCAGGCCCGCTCAGGAGAGGCGCCTCATGAGCAGATGATAGCGACATGTTTTACAAGTGAAACTTGTGATCCAAGAGTTAAAGCTATTGTTTGGGCCGCTGCACGTTGCCCCGCTCAGGGCCGAAAGAATGCGCTCTCGACATCATGGGCGTCACATTTTCAGAACAAAATCGCGTGCAGGGTTCATAATCATATTCAGGAAGGGGATAGAGATCCACAAGAAGACAGAGTTGGGACAGCGCCCCGGAAGGATCATTCCGGGGAGGGCGGTGGATGAGAGCGAAGGGGCGGGTCCCACGGCGACAAGCTCCGCGCCAGGCCCGCCCGCGGACCGCCGCGTGTCCTCAATAAAGATGGCGCCAGCGACTTCGGTCGCCCGAGCTGCCATGCGCGGCGGGTTGTACTACCCGGTTTGGGGCGTCGGGGCGGAGGTGGAGCGAACTATCTGGGCGTCTGGAAGCCATGTTGGAGCGACGGGAGGCGGCAGCGGCGGTGGGGATGCTGTGGTGGGGGCGGCAGAAGCAGGGGCCGTATGTTAGAAGGGCTTCGGCCGCGGAGTAGATGGTGCCCGAGGGCAGGCGGCGGCGCCCAGGGACAGGCCGAGGGGCGGGGGCCCGGGGCGGAGGCCCGGGAGGGGGCCAGGGCGGCGGGGCGGGCCCAAGGCGCACGCCGGGGCGGGGGGCGGTGCAGGCCGTGCACGGAGGCGGGGGGCGATGGCGAGACGGTCGCTGTGTTGGGGTCTCGAGGGACCGTCAACCCCGCTGCTCGTGCTGCTTCTCCTCTCTTTGTTCCCCCTCAGCCAGGAGCTGTGGGGCGGCGGGGACCGGGGCTGGGACTCAAGGGTACCTGCTGCTGCGGGGCCGAGGGCGAAGATCAGCGGCGGAGCCTTAGCCCTTTGTCCCGAGCCGCCTGAGCCTGGGGAGGAGGAGAGGCCTGGCCTACGAGTCGGGAAGCCCGTCGTCACGGGGCTTCGAGGGGGACAGCAGCACGCCCATATCGGGCGAGGGCCCCCCAAGCAGCCGGACACGGACCTGGAGGTGCAGGCGTCGGGCAGGCGCGAGCGAGAGGCAGGGCAGGGCCTGGGATCTCTGTTGTGCTGGCGCCCAGAGTTGTCCTGCGGGCAGACCGGGACTTTCCGAAGAGGCAATCTGTCGCCAGAGGCTCTATCCCCAGGGAGCCCGAGTCTGGGTAACACATTGCCTCTCCCTTCGGACCTTCTGGCCCAGCCCGTTGGTCCCCAGCCAGTGTCCTTCCAGAGACATGCTAGGAGAAGCGCCCGCAGAAAAGTGGGCACCTTGCGCTGCTGTGAGGAATTGTGGGGACCGAAGCGCAAGAGTCAGGGAGAAAGAGCAGCGGCAGCCCGAGAGGACAGGGCGTTTCCTCGGCGGGACTGTCTTCCTGGGGTCAGAGGGTTTGGCCATGGGCTAGATTCAGCACCGCGCGAGGCAAGGACAGCTCCAATACCGGGTTCAGCACCTGGCGGGCTGCGGACAGCTCCAGGACGCAAGGGCTCGGGCAGTGTCTTTCGCCGCCGCTTCCTTCCGCAGCGCCCCGGGCCCCGGCCGCCGGGTCTCCCCGGGCCGCCTGCTTTACTGACCAGTCCTGAAGCCTGGAAAACAGCCTCTGTGAACCGAGCACGCTCCCGTCGCGCTGCAAACCGCCATCCGCAGTTCCCGCAGTACAACTACCAGACTCTGGTGCCCGAGAATGAGGCAGCGGGCACTGCAGTGTTGCGTGTGGTGGCTCAGGATCCGGACTCTGGTGAAGCCGGGCGTCTGGTCTATTCGCTGGCAGCGCTCATGAATAGCCGCTCGCTGGAGCTATTCAGCATTGACCCGCACAGCGGTCTTATTCGCACAGCTGCTGCTCTGGACCGCGAGAGTATGGAGCGCCACTACTTGCGCGTGACTGCGCAGGACCACGGTTCGCCACGCCTCTCAGCTACCACCATGGTAGCGGTGTCAGTAGCCGACCGCAATGACCACTCACCGGTGTTTGAACAGGCTCAGTACCGAGAGACCCTTCGTGAGAACGTGGAAGAGGGCTATCCCATCCTGCAGTTGCGTGCCACGGACGGCGATGCGCCCCCCAACGCCAACCTGCACTACCGCTTTGTGGGCTCACCGGCTGCTCGGATGGCAGCTGCTGCTGCTTTTGAGATTGACCCACGCTCTGGCCTCATCAGCACCAGTGGTCGCGTGGACCGTGAGCACATGGAAAGCTATGAGCTGGTGGTGGAGGCCAGCGACCAGGGTCAAGAACCCGGGCCACGCTCAGCTACTGTGCGTGTGCATATAACAGTGCTGGACGAGAATGACAACGCGCCCCAGTTCAGCGAGAAGCGTTATGTGGCACAGGTGCGCGAAGATGTGCGCCCCCACACCGTGGTACTGAGTGTCACAGCCACAGATCGGGATAAGGACGCCAATGGTTTGGTACACTACAACATCATTAGTGGCAACAGCCGTGGCCACTTTGCCATCGACAGCCTCACAGGTGAGATCCAAGTAGTGGCGCCTCTGGACTTTGAGGCAGAGAGAGAGTATGCCTTACGAATCCGGGCACAGGATGCAGGCCGGCCCCCTCTGTCCAACAACACGGGCCTGGCCAGCATCCAGGTGGTAGACATCAATGACCACACTCCTATCTTTGTCAGCACTCCCTTCCAGGTCTCTGTTCTGGAAAATGCACCCTTGGGCCACTCAGTCATCCACATTCAGGCAGTGGATGCAGACCACGGGGAGAATGCCAGGTTGGAGTATTCCCTAACTGGTGTGGCACCTGATACACCTTTTGTGATAAACAGTGCCACTGGCTGGGTCTCTGTGAGTGGCTCCCTGGACCGGGAGTCTGTGGAACATTACTTCTTTGGTGTGGAGGCCCGAGATCACGGTTCTCCCCCACTGTCTGCCTCAGCCAGTGTCACAGTGACTGTGCTAGATGTTAATGACAATCGGCCTGAGTTCACCATGAAAGAGTACCACCTGCGGCTGAATGAGGATGCGGCTGTGGGCACCAGTGTGGTCAGTGTGACCGCTGTAGACCGTGATGCCAACAGTGCCATCAGCTACCAGATCACAGGTGGCAATACTCGGAATCGATTTGCCATCAGCACTCAGGGGGGTGTGGGTCTGGTGACTCTAGCCTTGCCATTGGATTACAAGCAGGAACGCTACTTCAAGCTGGTGCTTACTGCATCTGACCGTGCCCTTCATGATCACTGCTATGTGCACATCAACATCACAGATGCCAATACTCACCGGCCTGTCTTCCAAAGTGCTCACTACTCGGTGAGCATGAATGAGGATCGGCCAGTGGGCAGCACTGTAGTGGTCATCAGTGCCTCTGATGATGATGTAGGTGAAAATGCTCGTATCACCTATCTTCTGGAGGACAACCTGCCTCAGTTCCGTATTAATGCAGACTCAGGGGCTATCACCCTGCAGGCTCCACTGGACTATGAGGACCAGGTGACCTACACACTAGCCATTACTGCACGGGACAATGGCATCCCACAGAAAGCCGATACCACTTATGTGGAGGTGATGGTCAATGATGTGAATGACAATGCTCCGCAGTTTGTGGCCTCGCACTATACAGGGTTGGTCTCTGAGGATGCTCCACCCTTTACCAGTGTCCTGCAGATCTCAGCTACTGACCGAGATGCGCATGCCAATGGCCGAGTCCAGTACACGTTCCAGAATGGAGAAGATGGGGATGGCGATTTTACAATTGAGCCTACCTCTGGAATAGTACGAACTGTGAGGCGGCTAGACCGGGAGGCAGTGCCAGTGTATGAGTTGACCGCCTATGCAGTAGATCGTGGGGTGCCCCCACTGCGGACTCCAGTCAGCATTCAGGTCACGGTGCAAGATGTGAATGACAATGCACCTGTCTTCCCGGCCGAGGAGTTTGAAGTACGGGTGAAGGAGAATAGCATTGTGGGCTCAGTGGTGGCCCAGATCACCGCAGTGGACCCTGATGAAGGCCCTAATGCCCATATAATGTACCAGATTGTAGAGGGGAACATCCCTGAGCTATTCCAAATGGATATCTTCTCTGGAGAGCTGACAGCACTCATTGATCTTGACTATGAGGCTCGCCAGGAATATTTGATTGTTGTGCAGGCTACATCTGCCCCTCTGGTCAGCCGGGCCACTGTTCATGTCCGCCTAGTTGACCAGAATGACAACAGTCCTGTGCTCAACAACTTCCAGATCCTCTTCAACAACTATGTATCTAACCGTTCAGATACCTTCCCTTCAGGCATCATTGGGCGCATACCAGCCTATGACCCTGATGTCTCCGACCACCTCTTCTATTCCTTTGAGCGTGGCAATGAGTTGCAGCTGCTGATGGTCAACCAGACCAGTGGGGAGCTGCGACTTAGTCGAAAGTTAGACAACAACCGCCCACTGGTGGCCTCCATGTTGGTGACCGTCACAGGTGAGGGGCAGAGAGCAGGCAAGTGACTTGGCAGGGCCTCAGGGTCTCCACAAACCATCTGAAACCAGAGTGATCTCCCAGCTTTCTAAGAATCCTTTAAATGTTAGGTTCCTGTGCCCCACAAAATCTATCATTAGACTTTATAGGGACCCTGCTTAGGTTCTTGGACAGTCAACATAGGACCCATCTCCCCCAAGATTTTAAGGCATCTAGTGGACTCAGTAAAGACTCTATAAACAAATGTCTGCTACCCTAGGGATGTCCTGCAAGGGTAGTGGAGGTCTTGGTGTAATGCTGTGAATGTCCCAGGCAAAGCCAGAGAGGCTTAGTTCATACCATGCCTATGGTTGGATGAAGGGTCCTTGCTCCATCTGAGCAGGAAAAGGAGGCCAGCAGTTCAGTTGTCAGGTAAAGCATCAGGTAAAGCAGCTTCCTATAGCAGCTTCTGGCAGAGGTGGGCTCAGACTGGCCTGGCTGATTGTCCAAAATGCTGTCCAAGGTCTTGCTCTTTGGGAAAATGTCCAGAGACTCACCTGCTTCTTGCCTTCTTCCACTCGCCAGGCTTTCACAAACCCCCCCCCCCTAATAGGAAGGGATAGGTGGGAAAGGCTCTTGTGTACTTTCTGGAGATTCCAGAAGTTGAGACTATAGTAATAACTCATTCCTTAGTGCTGAAGCTGAGACCCCTGGCATGGCCAGAGAAGGCACAGCCTTCATTTATTCTCAGGTCACTCAACAACCAGTCTTTATTGCCCACCCAGTGCGTATTAGGAGACAAGAGGAACAAGGCACCTTCATCTCTGAGGGTGGACTCAGATCTAGGGTAGTGGGCAGCTCGATAGTTCAAGAATGCTGACAGTCTAGGTGGAAAAGCACAGGCCTCTAGTCCTAGCACTCTGGGCAGCTGAAGTGAAGCTGAAGGATCACAAGTTCAAACCTGGAAAATTGAGTTTTTTGTTGAGGTTTATCTTAACATAAAAAATAAAGAGCTAGAGATCTCAGCTCATGTATAGCTCAGTGTAATAGCCTTGGGTTCAGTCCCCAGTACTGGGAGCAGAAGGGTGCTGGTACGTGTGTGGAGATGTGTAGGAGTGTGTTGCCAGGGGCCAGGAGCTTGCTGCTCCGGGGTTCTGGGGAATGACTTTGAGTGTTCAGTAGCTAGGACCCTTATGGTGCCATGACAGAGCAGTTTTCTCACCCAAGATAGGGGGTGAGTGATTCCTGACCCAGAACCCCCCTTACTTCTTGGAGGGGATGTTGCCTGTGCATGGGGTGGGGGTAGAAATGGGCAGTCAGTGGTCTTGTCTTGTGTCCTGAATGGGGGTTGCTGCTGGACATGGTAACTAGGGAAAGAAAATGTGGGTTACTGAGCACGTGGCGACCTTGTTGTGTTTTGTTGCGGTGACTTGCTGACCCGGGAATGGGGGAGGAAGGAAGCAGCAGTTTGTCACCTTGATGCGGGGGCCATAGGTGATATTCACTAGGTGCTGGGGGATAAAGCAGTCACTGGCCCCAGCGCTTTTATGTCCCGGGAGAGGCAGCTGCTAGCCCCTGGTTGACCGCTCTCCATGCCCCTGTCCGCAGATGGCCTGCACAGTGTGACGGCGCAGTGTGTGCTGCGCGTGGTCATCATCACGGAGGAACTGCTCGCCAACAGCCTGACCGTGCGCCTGGAGAACATGTGGCAGGAGCGCTTTCTGTCCCCGCTGCTGGGCCACTTCCTGGAAGGCGTGGCTGCAGTGCTCGCCACGCCCACCGAGGACGTCTTCATCTTCAACATCCAGAACGACACGGACGTGGGGGGCACCGTGCTCAACGTGAGCTTCTCGGCGCTGGCCCCGCGGGGCGCGGGCGCGGGCGCCGCGGCGCCCTGGTTCAGCTCGGAGGAGCTGCAGGAGCAGCTGTACGTGCGCCGCGCCGCACTGGCGGCCCGCTCCCTGCTCGACGTGCTGCCCTTCGACGACAACGTGTGCCTGCGCGAGCCCTGCGAGAACTACATGAAGTGCGTGTCGGTTCTGCGCTTTGACTCCTCCGCGCCCTTCCTGGCCTCGGCTTCCACGCTCTTCCGGCCCATCCAGCCCATCGCCGGCCTGCGCTGCCGCTGCCCGCCCGGCTTCACCGGCGACTTCTGCGAAACCGAGCTCGACCTCTGCTACTCCAATCCCTGTCGGAACGGCGGCGCCTGCGCGCGGCGCGAGGGTGGCTACACCTGCGTCTGCCGCCCACGCTTCACGGGTGAGTCCGGCGGGCGAGGGCTGTAGACTCCAGCGGTCCTGGAGAGCTGGGACTATATAGGGTGCAGGGGCCGGGGGTGGGGCTTGGTGGTGGGCGGGGCCCATGGGCGGGGTCTGGCGGCACCTATGGGCGGGGCCTGCTGGTCTGGCCAGGGTGGAGGCAACCTCTGAGGCCCCCGCCTGCAGGAGAGGACTGCGAGCTGGACACCGAGGCCGGACGCTGCGTGCCTGGCATCTGCCGCAATGGTGGGACCTGCACAGAAGCGCCCCACGGCGGCTTCCGCTGCCAGTGTCCGTCAGGTGGTGCCTTCGAGGGCCCTCGCTGCGAGGTGGCAGCCCGCTCCTTCCCACCTAGCTCGTTCGTCATGTTCCGGGGCCTGCGGCAGCGCTTCCACCTCACGCTGTCTCTCTCGTAGGTGCCCGTCCCGCATCCCTCCCTGAGTGACCCCATCAGGGTCCCTACTGCCCCACCCAAGGCTCCCAAAGGACACCGCCCTCTCCCCTCACACGTGTCCTGCCCTCCTCTCCCACCCCGATTTGGGCAGGCCTGGCCCCGAGGAGGTGAGGTCAGCTGGATTCCTGACATCCCACTTCTTTCCACTCAGGTTTGCAACCGTGCAACCCAGTGGGCTACTTTTCTACAATGGGCGTCTGAATGAAAAGCATGATTTTCTGGCCCTGGAGCTTGTTGCTGGCCAAGTGCGGCTCACGTATTCCACTGGTGGGTGTGTTCCCCAGGGTGTCTGTGACAGGGCCTGGAGCCATCTGCCTCCCTGAGCACACATCGCAGTGCTCAAGAGATAGCAGAGGACCCAGCTGCACGGCCTCGGCCTGAGGGAAGACCCATCTCCCTGTGTGTGACTCTCCTGTGTGTTTAGGGGGCCCCGGTGCAGCCACTATGGTCATCATGGAGTGTACCGAGCTGATGCCTCAGGATGGCCCTTGGAGGGATGGGGTGACTGAGCAGCTCTGGACGACACTCCACATGCATATCCCCTGCAGGCGAGTCCAACACAGTGGTGAGCCCCGCAGTTCCAGGGGGCCTGAGTGACGGGCAGTGGCATACAGTGCACCTGAGGTACTACAACAAGGTATGTGCCACCTGTGTTGTGGTGATGAGGACAACTGGGATTCTAAATTCTGACATTCAGGGATACCCTAGGGACATTGTTGACTGGTGTACCTGTGTCTTCAGCCCCGGACAGATGCCCTAGGGGCCGCTCAGGGCCCCTCCAAGGACAAGGTGGCTGTACTAAGCGTGGACGACTGCAATGTGGCTGTGGCTCTGCAGTTTGGTGCTGAGATTGGCAACTACTCGTGCGCAGCTGCTGGTGTGCAAACAAGCTCCAAGAAGTGAGGCCCCCACCCTCTGACCCATGTCCTCTGCTACCAGAGCTACCCTCATCCTTTCCCCACCAGATTGCCTTCTTCCCGTAAAGACCTCAAAGCCTACTCACCCTAGCCCCAGTTATATATTCTACCCAGAATCTTTGCTCCTGGCACATGCATCCCAGAGACCCAGTCCTCCAAAATCTCTGTCCCCCACCCCAAGTGTCTGATGCAGCACACTGCCGCCATTAATATCATGCTAAGCCCCCAAAGCTCTGACCTTGCAACCCCACTTCTCTAGCTACCCAAGTGCATTGCTCCTTCAGAATCCTTGGCACCGGCTCCCCACCTTTCCCTGCCCACCTGCCCATCATGATCTCCTTTTACCCTTACAACTGAAGTAAGGCTCTAACTCCTACCCCAGTCTGGCCTATTCTTCCCTCTGATCACCTTCCTTCTGAATCCTACTTCCTACTTCTTGTGGCCCCCCAGGAGCAACCCTACTTTGGCCCCAGTCCCACCAATGACCCAGGCCTCTGACCCGCAGGTCCCTAGACCTGACGGGCCCTCTGCTTCTGGGAGGTGTCCCCAACCTCCCTGAGAACTTCCCTGTGTCCCACAAGGACTTCATCGGCTGTATGCGAGATCTGCACATTGATGGCCGCCGAGTGGACATGGCGGCCTTTGTGGCAAACAATGGCACCCTGGCAGGTAGGCTTGAAGTTCCCACCTGCCCTACTATGGCCCTGTCTCCATCATATGGAGGAGGTGGCGGGCCCCATGAGGTGGCTCCATGTCCAACTTGAACCCAGTCTTTTGATGGCAAGTCCCATGCTGTAACTCAGCCTTTAAGGCCTTACTCCCGCCAGCTCACTCCCCAAGACAACGCAAGGCTGAGGTCCTGTTGACTTCCACCTCCTTGGAACTCTAAAGATCCTTCCTGGAACTCATGCCCCGACAACTCCCTGGCCATATTCTCCTATCTTCACCTGCCTTCTTTTCCCAGGCTGCCAGGCCAAGCTGCACTTTTGTGACTCGGGCCCCTGCAAGAACAATGGCTTCTGCTCAGAGCGCTGGGGTGGCTTCAGCTGTGACTGTCCCGTGGGCTTTGGTGGCAAAGACTGTCGGTTCAGTGAGTAGGCAGCATGGGGCCGGAGGGACCTACAGGTTAAGGTCTGTTCTTGGGTGGGGTTTTAACCCTGCTTCTCTTATCCTCTCAGCCATGTCTGATCCCTACCACTTCCACGGGAATGGCACATTGAGCTGGAACTTTGGAAGTGATGTGGCTGTGTCTGTGCCTTGGTACCTGGGGCTGGCATTTCGGACACGGGCGATGCAGGGAGTTCTGATGGAAGTGCAGTTTGGGCCACATAGCACACTCCTCTGCCAGGTGCGTCTGTCCTTCTGATCCCTCCTAGGACCTTCAGTTGCCAATCTGATGCCACTGGCAACCTTCCTACGAGTTCAGGTCTGGCCATACAGCACACTTCTCTGCCAGGTGTCTTGACCACCCTCAACCCTAGACTTTGACTCTTTCCCAACTGTGACATCTTCTGCAGGTGCAGAGCATAATCAGAGTTTTCTTCATGCTGCCTGCACCAATCCATGCTCCCTGGTTCTGTCCTTTGCCCCCTGACATGTATCAGCAACGTGGTATGCCTTGGCACATAGCTGTGTATGCCAGATATAGCCTTGACTCCACCGTTTGACCTCTGAGCCCTCTGATCTCATCTAGCCTCAGACTATTTTAAGGCTTTAACTGCAGAACTGTATGTCTCTTCCCACAGCTGGATCAGGGGTTGCTGTCAATGACGGTAACCAGGGGCTCCATCCATGCTGCCCACCTCCTGCTGGACCAGGTGACTGTCAGTGATGGCCGGTGGCATGATCTACGGCTGGAATTGCAGGAGGAGCCAGGCGGCCGGCGGGGCCACCATGTCTTCATGGTCTCAGTGGACTACAGCCTTTTCCAGGTCTGATCTCTGGCTGAAGCTCAGTCTGTTCTCAGCCTTCTAACTGGACTTATGTAACTGGACCCCATCTGTGGTCTAGCTCCTCCCCACCCCACGGTACCACATCTGATATTCTTCTAGGCCCTCTCCTCATGTCCCTGTTCTGAGCCCACCCCACCAGTCAGGCTGGTTCCTGGCAAGCCTTCCTCACATCAGGGAATCACCCAGGTTTCTGAACTGGTCTGAAAGTACCTTGGTAGTCAGTACTTTGCCTGACTCCTGAAAGCCCCTTGTCTCTGCCCCAAAGTCTATCTTGCTCAGGTCAAAATCATGGCTTTTCAAGGTCTGCTCTGGGTCCAGGAGGGAGGGGCTTTCTGTTGTGCTTCCCCTTGCCCTATCAGGTCTGCCATACGTGGGGCAGCTTATTCCCAGGGCCACCCCTCTGACACAGAGAGACAAAGCATGCTCACGCAGGCCTAAGAAGGCCCGTGCTGATGTTGGGGTGTGGCAGGTCCCCTAGGCACCCTCTGTTCAGTGTTGACTGCCCTTCTTGCAGGACACCATCCCAGCAGGGACTGAGCTGCATGGCCTGCAGGTCAAGCAGCTCCATGTGGGAGGCCTGCCACCCAGCAGTAAAGAGGAGGCTCCTCAGGGTTTGGTTGGCTGTATCCAGGTAGGGGTCTGCATGGGAACACGTATGGGATGATGGAGTCTGTGGCCAGATGTCAGGGCCTCCTAGGGACCTGAAATTCAGGTGGGGATGGAAGGGAGTACAATGACACAGAGAATCAGAAATAGATTGAGCTTGGGGTTGGAGGTGAGAATGTAGTGTAGATTATCAAGGGACATTAGAGATCTCTAACAGAGATGATGCAGTGAGGTCTTTGGGGGCTGAACTGGGGGTATTTGGGTGGCTCAGGCCTTTGGGAGGCTGAGGGGAAACTGCATGTCAGGGGTCATCAGATATACAGGGCCTGAGGCTGGGACTCACCTCCTGCTGGCTCTGTCCATAGGGTGTGTGGCTTGGCTCTGCACCCTCCGGGTCCCCAACCATGCTGCCCCCAAGCCACCGAGTGAATGTGGAGCCTGGCTGTGTCATGACCAGTGCCTGTGCCTCAGGCCCCTGCCCACCCCATGCTGACTGCCAAGACCTGTGGCAGACCTTTACTTGCACCTGCCAGCCAGGTAGGCCTCACGAGGGTCGGGAAGGGTGATCTGGGCAGGAGCCAGGGCAGGAGGGCCTGGAGTGGCACAGTGCCTACTTCCTTTGTTCTGTGGCCAGTGCTGTGAGCTGCCCAACCCACTCTGCAGGTTACTATGGCCCGGGCTGCGTGGATGTCTGTCTCTTGAACCCTTGTCAGAACCAGGGGTCATGCCGGCACCTGCCAGGAGCCCCCCATGGCTATACCTGTGACTGTGTAGGTGGTTATTTTGGGCACCACTGTGAGCACAGGTAAGAAGCTGGAGGCTGAGGTGATGGTGAGACTTGCTGGGGTTGGGGAGCTTACTGAGATAGCATTTCGTGTCTAGGATGGACCAACAGTGTCCCCGTGGCTGGTGGGGGAGCCCAACCTGCGGCCCCTGCAACTGTGATGTTCACAAGGGTTTTGACCCCAACTGCAACAAGACAAACGGGCAGTGTCACTGCAAGGTTTGCCTGATCCTGATCCCTGACCCCTTCACCCTTTCTTGGACACCATTTATAACTCTGGCTAGCCTGCTGACCCTGCCATCTGACCTGGGCCTATGACCCAGTTGGGAGCCCCCACCCTTGGCCCCTCACCCTCCTCTGCCTTTATGTGGGTCAGTCTTCCTGCTGGCCTTTGAGCCCTTTCTCTTAACCCTTTTCCTTGATTCCACTTACTCCCGAGCCTTCACCTGAGACCCCTACCTTAAGCCTCGACGTCTGACTTCGGGCCCCTGACCCATCCTTGAACAGGAGTTCCACTACCGACCACGGGGCAGTGACTCATGCCTCCCCTGTGACTGCTACCCCGTGGGCTCCACCTCGCGCTCATGTGCACCCCACAGCGGGCAGTGTCCCTGCCGCCCGGGAGCCCTTGGCCGCCAGTGCAACAGCTGTGATAGCCCCTTTGCAGAGGTGACAGCCAGTGGCTGCCGAGGTGAGGAAGCTTCACCCAGCTTCTGTAAAAAGTCTAGTCTCTTAGAATGAAAGTGACATTGGTGGAAAATAAAACACTGATTTCTGGAAAACAAACAAAAAGGCTGATGCCACTAACGGGTCATTAAATGGGATACTTGGCTCCTGGCGCAAGGGAAGGGCTCAGCGGGCTTTTTCTGAAGGAGATCACTTATCCCTAGGGCATCTCATTTTACCCCAAGTACATTGCAGAACTGTCACAGACCCTGACAGCCCAGCTCCTGAGAAGCCAGCCAGGCAGTGTTGTGTGGCAGAGGGGCAGTGGAGGATGCTATGCTTGCCTGGCCACTTGACTTAGTGCCCCCTTTCTCTCTAGTGCTCTATGATGCCTGCCCCAAGTCACTGAAATCTGGTGTGTGGTGGCCCCAAACCAAGTTTGGTGTCTTGGCCACAGTGCCCTGTCCTCGGGGGGCCCAAGGTGAGTCTGTGAGGTGCAGGGACAGCGCTGAGGGCAGGGCTGGGCCTGCTCTTGGACGGGAGCCGCCTCTTTCCCTTAGTTGGGTGGCCTTGTATTTGTAAAGAAGTGGGAGTGGGAGTCCCGGTGGGTCCTTCACTGTCTCCTGGGGGATCTGAGTCACTCCCTCCCTCCCTACATCCTCATTAAGCCTCCATCTGTTTCTCTTGGCTTCTGGGCAGGATTGCGGGGTGCAGGTAAGGGGTACGTGTTTGCTCAGGTGCGCTGCCCCCCCACTGCCAGAGCTTTTGCCGATCCCTCCTGCCGCCCAAGGTCCCCACAGACCCTGCCCTCTGCTTGAGGTCTTGAAAATTGGCTCCCAACTGCCGAAAGTTCTGGAGACCCCTTTGTGCTAAGGACCCCAGAGCCTGCGGCCCGCAGAGAGTTACCCCTAGAGTCCCTGCCGGTCTCTCCATGCTTCCTGAGAGACTTGCAGATCTTACCCCAATTCCTGAGACTCCCTCACTTTCTGAGTTTCCTGAGGACCTCTACCCTCTGCCTGAGGACTCCCCAGCTCACCCTGCTGTTTACGGGCCCCTCAGACTCCTGCTGGCTGAAGTCTTTGCAGTGGCTGATGGCGATGGCCATGTATGCATGCTCACGTGTGTGTTTTTCTGTGCCTGTGCATGTGTCTGTGAGTCTGTCTTGAGGGGACGGGGTTCTTATTTAAGTTAAAGTCTTTTGTTGGTGGCCACGAGCTCCCTTAAAACCGAGTCAATTCTCATTCAACTTCTGTCCCAACCCTGAAGTCAGGGGAGAGCAATGATAGTAAAGTGATAATTTGGGCAGTTAAAGCTTCCGTGGGGACCTACCCTGTCCTCACTCAGGTCACACGGTACTCACGCAACACCTTGTCTGGTGGCGTGTCTGTGTGTGGATGAGATGCCCCTGCGTGGCCGTGCACCTGTGTGTGTGCAGCTGTGAGCACTGGCACATGTGACAGGAGGGAGCGTGTGCGTGTACGTACCTGTGCGTGCTTGCAGCTCAGCATTGTATTCTCTTCTGTGCTCTTGGTGATGAGAATGGATCATAGACCCCTCTGGGCTCAGGCTGGACATCCAGGAGTCTAGCTGTGGGTGTCTCTTTCTGGTCTCTACCTTGAGCTTCCCCTGGATAGGAGAGGCTCCTCAGGTCACCCATCAGCAGAGGTATCTGGGCTGCAGGCCTAACCAGGGACTGCCTGCTCCCAGGTGCTGCTGTGCGACTCTGCGATGAGGACCAGGGTTGGCTGGAACCTGACCTCTTCAACTGTACCTCCCCTGCCTTTCGAGAGCTTAGTGTGCTGGTGAGACTGCCCAGACCTTGCCCTGTACCCAGCATCTTCCTTGGCTTGGGCATCCCCATGCCTGTGGTGGGCCCCTTAGCATGCCTAGCCCTTGACTCCCTGGGCTTTTCCTGATGGCCCTTTAAGCTGGCTAAGCATTTTGGGACCACGAAGTAACCATTTCCATGCTTGTCCTGGCAGCTGGATGGCCTAGAGCAGAACAAGACTGCACTGGACACTGTGGAGGCCAAGAAGCTGGCCCAGCGGCTGCGGGAGGTGACTGGTCACACTGACTACTACTTCAGTCAAGATGTCCGGGTCACTGCCCGCCTGCTGGCCTACTTGCTGGCCTTTGAGAACCATCAGCAGGGGTTTGGACTGACAGCCACACAAGATGCCCACTTCAATGAGGTGGGGCTGTGCCTATGTTCCCAAGTTCCTGGCCCTAACTCCCAGCCCCATGCCCCTGATCCTCAGCCCCTAGCCCTGGAGCCCCAGCTTAGATCCCTCCAACCTCAGTCCTGGGCTTTTCTTTTTCCCATGGCCCCCCTACCCCGATCCTCTTGCTGGGTGGGACCCCCATGCCTGTCTTGCCCCTTTGCGTGTGTCCTTCGCGGGGTTGAGCCAGACCACATCTCCACCCTCCCAGAATCTGCTGTGGGCCGGCTCTGCACTGCTTGCTCCAGAGACGGGGGACTTGTGGGCAGCGCTTGGGCAGCGGGCCCCCGAGGGCTCCCCGGGCAGCGCGGGGCTGGTGCAGCATCTGGAAGAATACGCAGCTACACTTGCAAGAAACATGGAGATCACATACCTGAACCCTGTGGGGCTGGTGACACCCAATATCAGTGCGTGGTGGGCAGGGCGGGGTAGGGTGGGGACCTCAGGAGGACCTGGAGGTCAGGGGACGGGGGCTGCTGATGTGGATGCTGTGCTCCTGCTTTCTGCGCTTTGTGGGGCAGGCACGGTGCTGTTGTGAGGACAGTGGAAGTTGGGTACAGGATGAGAGTGACTGGGAGTGGGACCTTCAGCGGGGGGAGAGGGTCCCTGACAGCTGTCACCTTCTTTCTCCCGGGCAGTGCTCAGTATTGACCGCATGGAGCACCCCAGCTCCACCTGGGTGACCCGTCGCTATCCTCGCTACCACAGCAACCTTTTTCGGGGCCAGGATGCCTGGGACCCTCACACTCATGTTCTGCTGCCTTCCCAGTCCCCACAGCCATCCCCATCTGAAGGTGAGAGCCTTTGGGGGACCCTGGGCCGGGCCTGTTCTGCTGTTCCTCTCAAGCTGGATGCCAAGCCACCTTCTTCCCCTTCTCCCCACCTCACACCTTGCCACACCCTTTCCTTGCCACACTCCTCAGGGTTTGAGTCCCTTTCCTGGGCCCCTGCTCCCCTCCCCCACTCTAGAGTTCTTGGAGAAGCTTGGTGCTGAGTTGGCTTCAGGGCTGGGTTTGTGGGTTCCCAGGGTCAGCAGTCACCCTGACAGTGCTCCTCTCCCTCCCTGACAGTTCTGCCCACGGGCAGCAGCGTGGAAAACTCTACCTCCTCAAGCACAGTCCCTCCACCAGCACCCCCAGAGCTGCAACCTGAGTCTTCGGTCTCCATTGTCATTCTTCTTGTGTACCGCACCTTGGGGGGCCTTCTCCCTGCCCAGTTCCAGGCTGAGCGCCGGGGCGCCAGGTACTCCCAGGCCCCTCACTCCTGGGCTTCCTCTGGGCTTCTACCCAGCCAGCACCTCCATTCTTGGTGGGCAGTTGATTAGGTTCCCAGAAATACAAGGTGTTCGTGTGCACACCTCCACCGAACGCTGTGCGAGCTGGGTTCCCAGTGAACGTTCCCTGGAGCTGCACAGGGCAGCTGAGTAGCCAACCGTGTAGCCAGTGGGGCCACCAAACCCAGAGGGTACACGAGCCAGACACAGACGGGCCAGTTGGCTGATGGAGGACTGCGTGATTGACGCACGTCAGGTGGGAGTAGCAAGGGGACGTGTGAGGTCAGCAGTCACAGGACTCAGCCCACAGGCTGGCCTGAGCTGCTGCGCCTCCTGTTCTCAGAAACAGCACCTGTTCTGGGAGCACCCTGGCCCTGGGCCAGCCATGGCAGATGACATGAAGACAGACGGGCAGAGATGGGGGAGGCCAGTGGAGTCTAAATCCACATGGCTGTCTCCTCAGGCTTCCCCAGAACCCTGTTATGAACTCCCCGGTGGTCAGTGTGGCTGTGTTTCGTGGACATAGCTTCCTCAGCGGTGTCCTGGAGTCCCCGATCAGCCTGGAGTTCCACCTGCTACAGACGGCAAATCGGAGCAAGGCGATCTGCGTGCAGTGGGACCCGCCTGGCCCGTAAGGACTCTGTCCTGAAACCCCTTGTCCCTGTTAGTGTCTGGGAAGCACGCTGACACTCCCCACTTGCCAAGACTCCTGCCTGTGGTGCTGTCAGCTAAAGCCCAGCCCCCTCCTGTGCTGCTTCCCATCCCCCTCCTGTGTCCTGCTCCCCCGTGGCAGGGGTGCTAACTGTCCTGTGGATGCAGGGAGGACCATCATGGGATGTGGACGGCGCGGGACTGCGAGCTGGTGCACAGGAATGGGTCCCACGCTCGGTGTCGCTGCAGCCGGACAGGGACTTTCGGGGTCCTTATGGATGCCTCCCCCCGTGAGGTATGTCTTTGTTCAGTGACTCAAAGAAATGTGGTGGAAAGGACAGGACTGACCTGCTCAGCACGCCAGTGACCTTCCCTCTCTGCACAGCGGCTGGAGGGCGACCTGGAGCTGCTGGCCGTGTTCACCCATGTTGTGATGGCGCTGTCCGCGGCTGCCCTGGTGCTGACCGCAGCGGTCCTCCTGAGCCTGCGCAGCCTCAAGTCCAATGTGCGCGGGATCCATGCCAATGTGGCAGCTGCCCTGGGGGTGGCAGAGCTGCTCTTCCTGCTGGGAATCCATAGGACACACAACCAGGTACAAGGTTGGGGCTAAGCCATCTCTGTCCTCATGGCCGCACCAGGCCTCAACAGGCCTGGGCCTAAGCCCAGGGCCCACGGCTGGGGTACTCAGGTTGGGGCCAGGCTTTGGGGCAGGACGCTGGAATAAGATAGTGCGGTTCAGGGACCAGAGTGGGAAGCAGATGCATGGCGTGGCTCAGAGGTGGGGTGAGCGTGGAGAGGTCCTGACACTCGCTCCCCTGCCTTTAGCTGGTGTGCACTGTGGTCGCCATCCTCCTGCACTACTTCTTCCTCAGCACCTTTGCATGGCTCCTGGTGCAGGGCCTGCACCTCTACCGCATGCAGGTGGAGCCTCGCAATGTGGACCGTGGTGCCATGCGCTTCTACCATGCCCTGGGCTGGGGCGTCCCTGCTGTGCTGCTGGGTGAGGCTCTGCCCACTTGCCCATGTAAGACCTTGACCCCCAGCCTCCGTCCATTGCTCCCATCATCTGACTCCTGACTGTGTCTCCACTCCTGACTGCTGCCCCCGCCTCCACCCTCCCACACCATCTGCTTGGGGAGGAGCCTGCTCACCTTCACCTCCTGCTCCTCCCCATGCCTGCGGCTCAGCAGCTCTAGAGCACAGCCCTTGTCTCCCCCAAGGCCTTGCTGTTGGCCTGGACCCCGAGGGCTATGGGAACCCTGACTTCTGTTGGGTCTCCATCCATGATCCCCTCATCTGGAGTTTTGCCAGCCCCGTCGTCCTCGTGATCGTGGTGAGTGCTGGGCATGTGTTACCCCTTCATGCAGGGCAGAGGAAAGCTTGCAGCCAGCATGGTGGAGTGTGCTGAGGGCCCACAAGCCTGCTGAGCCCTCTCTGCCTCTGTCGTCTGGTCACAGAGTGATCCCTCACTGCTCAGCTGGCATGGAGATGGATGGGCAGAGATGCAGCCACTCCCTTGCCTTCCTGACTCTGTGTTGCTCTCTGGTTCCCTGTCTCTGACTGTTCCTGAGATTTCAAGCTTCTGTGCCTGTTTCTGATGTGTGTGTGTATGTGTGTGTGTGTGTGTGTGTGTGTGTGTGTGTGTGTGTGTGGGAGAGAGAGAGAGAGAGATAGAGAGAGAGAGAGAGAGAGAGAGAGAACGTCTCCCTGGTTTTTCCTCTGTATAGCCGCAGTCTCTGTCCTTGTCTCTCCCTGTCTCTCACTATCTCTGTCTCTCTGTCTTGTGCTGCCCTACCCGGTCCCACATGTTGGCTGTGGGTCAAGATGAATGGGACTATGTTTCTCCTTGCTGCCCGCACATCCTGCTCCACAGGGCAGAGGGAGGCCAAGAAGACCCCTGTGCTGTGAGTTCTCTGGCTGAGGATGTGGGGTGGGGGGTTCCCAGGACAGCAGACCCACTTGTAGTCTGGGTCCCCCCAGCACCCTTGGTGATGTTGGACCAAGGGAGGAAGTTATGTCTGTGCTAGTCCGTGGCCGCTCTCTGGTACCCTTGCCATACTCTGGGCCACGCATGCTTCCACTCTGCTGTCTCCTGTGTCCTAGGTCTGCCCAGCTTCTGCTTCCCTGGGTGGCCCACTTTGCCCCTGCCCTCTGTGTCCCCCCTGTTTTCTGTGTTATCTCTCAGGGCCTTCCTATTCCTTTGTCTTCCCCACGTCTATGTTCCCTGAGTGTATTCTGGATCTTTGGGTGACAGCCCATCTCTCCAGTGTTCTCCCAAGACCTCATCTTATGTGAGCCCCTGTGTCCCCTTTGTCCCCTGTGTGGGCCCTGCCTGATCCTCCTGTGTCCTCCAGTGTCCTCCCCTGTCATCTCAGCAGGACCCTTCGCAGCTCCTTCCTGCTGCTTCTACTGGTCAGTGCTTCCTGGCTCTTTGGCCTCCTGGCTGTCAACCATAGCATCCTGGCCTTCCACTACCTCCACGCTGGCCTCTGTGGCCTCCAGGTACCTCAGCAGCCTTCCTTACTGCTCCCCTGCCCCTGCCCTGGGGGGGCTCAGCGGGCCAGTGCCAGTCGTGGGTGGGGCATCACGAGCTTGGCTGGGAACTCCAGACCAGACAGCAGCTCTCGCTGCTGATCGCAGGCCTAGAGCTGACTCTCAGTTGGACCCTGGCTAGTTAGTGGGGTGCTGATTCTGGATGCCGGCCCCTTGCTGAGCTGCTGACTTGCCCGGATCTCCTGACTCCCCTTTGGCTTTTTTCTTTTTTCCAGTACTAGGGATTGAGCCCAGGGCCTCCACACTGGCTTCATCCCCAGCTCTTTATTTTTTACATTGAGACAGGATCTTGCAAGGCAGCTAAACTGTCCAAGATGGGTTCAAATTTCTGAACTTCTGCCTCAGCCTCCCAGCATGCTGGGATTCCAAGTGTGCACCACCACATCTGGCTCCCGACTCCTTTTCTGTCTGCCAGACTCCTCCCTGACTCACGCTAATCTGACGAGGACTGACAGGGTCCCACTAGCCCCAGCTGGTTCCCTGGCAGCCCTGTCCTGAGCCTCTCTGCCTCCGATCTCTCAGTGATAGTCACTGATTCCACACTGAACCACAGGGCCTGGCAGTGCTGCTGCTTTTCTGTGTGCTGAATGCAGAGGCTCGGGCCGCCTGGTCACCAGCCTGTCTGGCTAGGAAGGCAGCCCCCGATGAGACGAGACCAGCCCCTGGGACGGTGAGAGCTGCCATGGCTGGCGAGTTGGGACGGGGCTCAGGGAGGCCCATACCTATGGCTCCTTCCGGGCTGGCTCACAGCCCCATCCCATCTGCCTCCCCAGGGGCCTGGGGCCTACAACAACACAGCCCTCTTTGAGGAGAGCGGCCTCATCCGCATCACTCTTGGTGCCTCCACCGTCTCCTCAGTGAGCAGTGCTCGCTCCGGCCGGACCCAGGACCAGGACAGTCAGCGGGGCCGCAGCTACCTCAGGTCAGTGGCTGCAGGTGGTATAGTCCAGGGCTCGGTATTAACTTTCCCTGAGGCCAGGGCTCCCTGCAGCTTAGCCCTGCGTTCCTGCTGAAACTGCCATCATTACATCCTCTTTGGGGGCTCCTGTATCTCTAGGGACAATGTCCTGGTTCGACATGGCTCGGCTGCTGACCACACTGACCACAGCCTCCAGGCTCATGCCGGCCCCACGGACCTGGATGTGGCCATGTTCCATCGAGATGCTGGTGGAGTTGGAGCCCTGGGCCCAGGAGGAGGGAGGCAGAGGGTCTTTTCCAAGTTCCCCAGGTCACAGCCTCAGAGGTCCCATCCACCCAGCCCTAGTCTCCCAACCAACTGACCCCCCGTCGCCAGCCTTGATGAGGCTCAGCCATTCTGTTCCCACCTGTACCACACCCCCTGGGCCGCCCTGTGCACGCACCCCCAGACCCTTAGCTTCAGGCCCTCTCTGGAACCTTTCATCCTTTGCCTCTCTGGACCTCTGGCCACCTGTTTTCCTTTGACATTCCCAACTCTAGGTGCAGACTCTGACTCCGACAGTGACCTCTCCTTGGAAGAGGAGAGGAGCCTATCTATCCCATCTTCAGAGAGTGAGGACAATGGCCGAGCACGAGGGCGTCTCCAGCGTCCCCTCCGCCGGGCAGCTCAGAGTGAAAGACTCCTCACTCACCCCAAAGGTGCTGGGAACCCTCTGACCCCAAGGGTGACAAACAGCACTCTGCATTCCGCTTAGATCTGATGCAGTTGCCCTGCCGACTCTGCAGGCTCCGTCAGGAGCTTCTGGAGTCATCGCTGGGGCCCCATAGTCCAACCCTGTCATCCTTCATCTGTGCTCAGGGGACCCAGGAACAGCCTGGGCCACACAGTACAGAGGTTACGGGGTGACGTCCTCCCTCCAGCATCTTGGCTCCCATGTCCTGATCTTGATCCCTCAGTGGTCACCCAGCTCCATTTCCAGTCTGTGTCCACTTACAGCTGAGGAGGGGCCCTTCCCCGGGAAGCCCCTTCCAGGGTGGTCTCAGAGAAGCCTCCTGTCCTTACTTCTGTTCAGTGAGGATGGCCAGCGCTCCAAAGGGTGTGAGAAGCAGGGGCCCTGAGTCTGGATCACCGGGGTTATGGTCCCTGGGGTCAAGCCAAGGGGTGCCCGTAACCTGTTCTGATCCACAGATGTGGATGGCAATGACCTCCTGTCCTACTGGCCGGCCCTGGGGGAGTGCGAGGCAGGCCCCTGTGCTCTGCAGACATGGGGCTCTGAAAGGCGCCTGGGGCTGGACACCAGCAAAGATGCGGCCAACAACAACCACCCAGACCTGGCCCTGACCAGCGGGGACGAGACCTCCCTGGGGCGTGCCCAGCGCCAGAGGAAAGGTACGAGCCCTGCCCTTCAGTCAGCTCTGCAGACACTTGGAGGCGCCTATGCCCGGCCCAGGCATCTCACTTTCCTGACTCCAAGCTGAGAGAGCTCCTGTTCCGACCTGGGAGGTTTCTGCTCTGCCCTGCTTCCTGGTCCTAAGCACTGTCCTGTCCTGACCCAGAGCATGTCCCTGGCAAGGCCCCGTCCCTGAGCACAGGGACCCCAGGGACCACTTCCACCCCAGCTCCTTTGCTTTCCCCCTCCTGGTCGGCGGTGACCTGCCAGGCCTCTGTCCCCTGCCCTGCTTTACCAGGTCCCAGAGGTCATCCTCTACCAACACAAGGGGTTTCTTCTGCCTTAGCTCTCATCGCAGAGACCCCGGGAGCGATTCCTCCCTCAGCCCAGAGGATTCCTGCCCTTTGACCCGGCCAGGGTTAGCAGGACCTTGGAGGTGCTCCTCTTTGGACCTCAGGGGAAGGTGTGCCCCAGCCCGGACTTGAGGCAGAAGATTGCTGCCTTCCTACTCTGGCCCGGGCCTGGTGCCTCCCAGAGCCTCCCAGGGCGGCTTCTGCACCTACAGTTTCTGGTCCCAAATCAGGGACAGGAATCCTGGGAGCCTCCACACCCCCAGACCCAGGGAGTTTCTGCCCGCCGCACCCCACCCTCGTCCCACCCTCGTGCCCCACTTCGCTCCTCCCACAGGCATCCTGAAGAACCGACTGCAGTACCCACTGGTGCCACAGGCTCGAGGTGCTCCTGAGCTGTCCTGGTGCCGCGCAGCCACCTTGGGCCACCGTGCTGTGCCAGCTGCTTCTTATGGTCGCATCTATGCCACCGGGGGCACAGGCAGCCTTTCGCAGCCAGCCAGTCGCTACTCCTCTCGAGAACAGCTGGATGTGCTCCTGCGGCGGCAGTTGAGCCGGGAGCAGCTGGAAGAGCTCCCTGCTCCTGTTCTGCACCGGCTGAGCCGGCCAGGATCCCAGGAGTGCCTGGACACCACAGCGGGCCGCCCGGAGCCCAGAGATCGGGGCAGCACCCTGCCGCGGAGGCAGCCACCCCGGGACTACCCTGGTGTCATGGCTGGCCGCTTTGGGTCAAGGGACGCTCTGGACCTAGGGGCACCCCGAGAGTGGGTGAACACACTGCCACCTGTTCGCCGCACCCGGGACCTTGACCCCCAGCACCCACCTCTGCCCCTGTCTCCCCAGCGGCAGCTCTCAAGGGACCCCCTCTTGCCGTCCCGGCCCCTGGACCCTCTGTCTAGGAGCTCGAACTCACGGGAGCAGCTGGACCAGGGGCCCAGTCAGCACGCATCACGAGAGGCCCTCGGACCGCCCCCGCCACTCCTCAGAGCAAGGGAGGACCCTGCCAGTGGCCCTAGCCATGGCCCCTCTACAGAGCAGCTGGACATTCTCTCCTCCATCCTCGCTTCCTTCAACTCCTCAGCCCTGTCCTCCGTGCAGTCCTCAAGCACACCCTCGGGCCCTCACACCACTGCCACGCCTTCCGCCACTGCCTCTGTGCTGGGGCCCTCTACGCCTCGCTCTGCCACATCTCACAGCATCTCAGAGCTGTCACCTGATTCAGAGTAAGCATGGCCTGGCCACTGTGCCACCCCCTCATCAGTTTAGAGCACCTTTCCATGTACCCCACCCTGAGTCCCACCACAAGATGGGTGGGAGTTGACAGGTGTCACTAACCTCAGGCTGGTGACAGGTCTGGTGGGGAAAGGAAATGTCACCAGCAGGGACTTGCCAACTGTGTGATGGGGACCAGCGTGCCTTCCCACACCTCTCACACTATGGAGGGGGGACATGTCCTTTCCAAAGGGCGGGGGCTAGTGAGAGACAGGACAGGCAGAAACCAAGTCTTAGAAGTGGGGGCTAACTGGGTATTTGCAGAGGGAGACAGGAGAAGGGAGGCTTTGCTGAGGAGTCTCTGCCTGAGTGGTCATATGGGATACCAGGATATGCCAGGGTGAAGAGCCAACATTGAGGATTCATTGCTGTATCAGTCGATATTGAGTTCCTTCTGCCCATGGGGCACCGTAGGAGTGGCTCAGAGGGACTGAGTTGGGATCCCAGGTGCCTGCAGGGGCTCCATGGGCAGAGGATGACAGATACCCTAGAAGTAGCTGCATTTGCAGGAATCTAGGAGAGATACTGGGATAAGAAGGTCTTGGAAGCCAATGGGAGAGCTGCATTTCAGGCAGAGAACTGGCTTGGGCCAGACTGTAAGGTGGGAGGGCTTTGGGTGCAGGGTAGGCGACGAATGAGATTGAGCAAGAACCAGTGCTGAGAAGACTGGAGGAGGAAGGAGAGGCAGAGGTTGGGGCTCTCCATGCCATAGTCTGTAGTGACAAACTCTGCGATGTGAAGGGTTGGGAGATTTTATCAGTCCAGTGCTTCCCAGAGCATCTCTACACAGCAGGTGTTTTCTAAGTACTTAGAGAAGAGACCTCAGGGGCCCAGAGCCTTGCCATTGAGTCTGGGCCCAGAGTGGATGGGCGATTCAGAACACTGATGTGAGGATGAGTGGGCTTGGAGGTGGACTGGGCCCCACCTGGTGGAGAAGCCCAGAGCCACTGGAATTAGACTACTCTTTGAGATAACCTTTGATTTCCACATTGAACACTACAGAGTTCCCAGAAGTGAGGGTCACTCCTGAGGGGCGGAAGTGGAAATGAGGAGGAGCGGCAGGGTGATGGAAGATTTGGGCCGAAAGAAGAGCTTCCACCAGTCACAGGCGGACCGAGGGAGGCCTCCGGGAGCCTCCTCAGCTCTCACTGCGGCGAGCAGCTCCCGTCCGCATCTGTGAGCATGCATGTGACAGGTGCAGGCGTGGGGACTGAAGGGAGGACTTTTATACCTTTTGTATCTTTGTAACCAGAGAGAGATGCTTATGTTATTTTTCAGCTTTTTTGTTGGGTCGGGGGGGGGGTCGGAGGCTGGGCTGGGAGGGAGAAGGGGACAGAAGGAGAGAAATCAGAGTTTGGCCCCATTTGGGTCACTAGCAAATCATGTTTTCTCTCATTTTATTAGGGCGGAGTCAACAGGTGGGACACATGCCCTCCTTCCCCAGCCCCACCCTGAGGGTGAGCTGAAGATTGTCAGGGTTCAAACTATAGAATGCATCTTTGCTTTTTCTTGAATGCCCTACAGAAAATTGTGGGGTTGGGGGTGGGTCTTGGAAACAGGGGACCTCCGATCCCCCACAGAGGCTTGCTCACGTCACCCCTCCCTGTGGACACCTGTGTTTTGGGGAGTCCCTGCCACTTGCTGCCTTATACCTAGGACTGATGCTGTGGGTGCTGGCGGAGCAGCAGATTTTGTGTTTACAGAGCAAGGCTTCCCTTTCTCCCTTGGGGAGGCTTGGGCCTCTACTCAGACCCTCCCACAGGGGAGGTGCGCCAGGGGTTGCTCGCCCACCCCTGCCTGAGCAAAAGTCTGCAGTGCCATTTGATTCCCTGATGCTGCTCCCTGAGGGTAGGTGAGTGGGTGAGCAAAGGGAGCAGAAGTAAGGGAATTCAAGACCCCGAATGTAGGTGCCACTGCCCTCTGGTGTTTACAGGATCCTCCTTGGCCCTAGGCACCGGGCCATAGAAGTGACTCACTTCCCCTTTATTCCCTGACCAGGGAAGAATGACTGTTAGGACCCTGTTCACAAAACTCTTTACTTTCAGTACTTCCAGGTTCAGAACTGGGGACTTTGAGTTTTTGTTACTTTATTTACAGGTAGAGATATTTTTAAATGTTATACTTTGTTTACAATTTAAAACTTTGAACTTTTATACTTTGTTTACAGTGGAGCATCCCCCCCCTTTCTTTACAAGTGAATAGTAGGATAAATGGGAAAGGGGCTTAGGTACCCACCTGTGAAGACCGGGCCTGGGCCTGAGGGGTTTCTAACCATCAGCTCTCCCAGGCGGAAGGGCAACCCTGAGCCCATCCCCCCCTTCCCCCCCACCCCGTTTAAGAGCAAACCCAGGAGGCCTAGGAGTCAGCATCCTCTCCTCTGGGAACAGTGGTCGTGCAGGTGCAGATAAACTGCACCGCTTGCATACTTTTGGGAGGCAGTTTCCAAGGAGATTAAGAATTCTACTTCTTGACTGGTGCCAAATTCCACCAGCCACAACTGCAGAATCCTTACCCAGAATGACCGGAGCCCGGGAGGGCTGTGGCCAGGAGGGCATCCTTGTTATGTCCTAGGTGCTATAGAAGCCCCTCTTTAGGGTTCTCCCCAGCCCAGCCGCCCTCTCTCCTGTCTGTATAAATTGTTCCGTGAAGCCGCGCTCTGTTTTGGGAATAAACTTCTATAGAAAACGGATGTTGTCTCGTTCTGTGGAGGTGGTGGAAGGGCGGTGGCTGTGACTGACCTTTGGGAGGAATTTGAACTCTCCGCTTTCAAGAACATCCGGTTATTTTTAGCGCGTTTCAATCTGGCCCCTCTCCTTGTGATTGGGTCCGAAGTTGGCGCCTCGGTGCTCGGAGCAGGGAGCCCAGGGACCGGCATGCTGGGCCAGCAGCAGCATGCAGACTAAATTCTTAGTGTCCAGAGCCTACAGCCCTGGCCTGGCATTTTCACTCCAGCCCAGTCCTCGGATCAGCTCTCAGGGCTGGCTGCTGCCCTTGCAGATCTTGCCTTGCCTACATACCGCGCTAACGTCGGGACTGGCCAGTGTTGTTCCTCCCCGACCCAGGAGGGGCCTTGTGTGCGCGATGCTGGGCCTTCGTGCAGGAGCAGGACTCTCGCCTCTCCATTTCTGGCTGGGTAGCGAGAGTTGGAGACCTTTGGGGACTGTCGCGCGTCTCTGGATGCGCCGCAGTTAGAGCTGACTTCTGCGTAGAGCGCGGGAACCAGGACTAGAACCCGCTCTCTCCTGCTCGGAGGCACCTAGGGACGTGGCTACAGCCAGTCAAGAGCGCGCCCTGGGTTCCAATTCTCCAGTCCCATCGGGTCCCAGCAGAACACCACGTGAGCCGCGGGGGTGCTAGGGCCACATCTCTGACGGAAAGGGGTTAAGCCTCCCTTCCTGGATTTGCTCCGCCTGGATACCGTGACGTAGGGCGGACCTCGGGCATTGGTTGGTCCGACCTCGCCCTCCGGGTCCGGGATTGGTCCGGATCTCGTCAGGCTCCGAGTGGAGCGGTCTCTTACCGGACCGCCTCTGAGCTGCAAGCCGTGTGGGCGCTATGGGGCCATCAGATGCGTCTGGGTGAGTGCGGGATGCCTGGACCCGAGTTTCCACTGCAGCACCTCGGCTTGACGCCCTTTCAGTTGCCTGCGGGTGGCGGCCCATCTGCTCGGAGGGATGGAGTGGGAGCTGGCCGTTCAGGATCCTCAGCTGGAGGCGCGCATCCGGGCACGGAGGTGTGCAGCCGGGCGGGTGATAGCTGAGGAGAACCTCTGTCCTGGCGGCCGCGTGGCTAGGACTGGGCCGTATTGAGAGCCCCGCCCTGTAGGCCCGGGGCCGCCGAGGGGCGGGGCTGGTGTCGAGGCTCCGCCCCCAAGCGCGTGTCCCACTTGGAGAGGGAGTCCTTAAGAAGACCTGACCCTAAGCAGGGAGACGAGCTCTCAGATCTCCAGGACCCGAGAATCTTCCTCGCGCCTGCTCTGCTTCCCCTCCACCTGAGACATTCCAGATTAGAGGATTTTCCCAGGTGAGTGCCTGCCCCGCAGATGGAGTCCACTTCCCCAGCAGTTTCTCCCAGATCCGAATTCCCCTGACAGGAGAAAGCGTTCTTCTCAACGTACTGGAACTCCTGCTCTTCCAAAATAACCGCACAAGGGCCTGGGATTTAGTTCAGTGGCTCCTGCGCCTGCCTCACAGTGAGAGCTGCTCCCGGGGGAGGCCTTTTCCCTCGCCACCCTCCCGCTCAGCGCTTCCCCCGGGTGGAGCCCTTCTCCTTCCCCTAATCTATTCCCACGTGAGGTCTTTCCTTTTAGAGGGGAACCCCGGGACTAGGAAATTTTCCCCAGGTCAGAGATTTCCATATCCACACCTTCCTAGAGGGTGAAAGCTTTCCTGGCAGGTCAGAAGTGAGATTTTCATATTTCAGCTAGGAGCTTCCCACTCCAGGAAAGACCCTTCCTCCTCAGAGATTCTCTAGGCCCGAATCATCCTTCAGCTTTCCCAAACTAGGCCTCAGCTTGCCTGCAGCCCAGACTGTGGCCCTGGAAGCCGGGGGGCGGACTGTCCTTCCGTTAGAGACGGGTATGTCTCGTCTGCAAACCTGAGGCCTGAAGAGAGTTGCTTGAAGACCTGCACCTCTGCTTTGCTGGATCCCTTCTCTGCGTGTGCTCTCAGCTGGCCAGGCTAGGTTCACAGGGCAGTTGGATAAGGGCACAGGGACTGGTTCCAGGAGGGCAAGGGACTGGAAGGAGGGGGCTAAGAGGGGTAGTGAGTCTGGACCTGGACCTGGACCTGGACCCAGACTGGTACTCAGAGCTAGGCAGCCACACCTCGGCTGCATGTGTGGCGCTATGTTCATCTTGCTCTCTCTTCAGGAGGGACTTTGGCCCAGAAAGAGGCCTCCACTAGCCAAAGTTCAGGTCCTGCTTGTGACTGGGTGTGAGCATGGAGCTTGCAGGGACCAGCAGGGGGCTGGACTGATCACGATCTTAGGCTTAGAAGAAGCAAGTGTATGACTCTGGTCTCAAGGGGGAGTATAGGGAAGGTAAGGCAAGGGGTATCTTACTGTATCTCCTTGGCCTCACCACCCCAGACTGAGGGACACGCAGGCACTGTACCAGCCATGGAGCTTCAGAAACGTGACTATCGTGTGGAACGGCCACTGCTGAACCAGGAGCAGCTGGAGCAGCTGGGACACTGGGGACCAGCACCTAGGACCCATCAGTGGCGGACCTGGTTTCAGTAAGATCAAGGATAGGGATCTGGGGCTCTGGCGGGGCAGGGATCTCCATCACTGATACATCCCCTGCCTCTTCCCAGGTGCTCCCGTTCTCGGGCCCATGGCCTTCTACTCAAATACCTCCCAGTCTTGGGCTGGTTACCCCACTATCGTGTGCGTGAGTGGCTCCTGGGTGACTTGTTGTCTGGCCTGAGTGTGGCCATCATGCAGCTTCCACAGGGTGAGCCACCTTCAAGGCCTGGAAGCTCTGGGGCCTCTGAAACCCCAACCTGGAGTCCTGACCTCTGACCTTGGAATTATGGCCCCTGACCCAGGGGTTGGTTTTCCTCAGCCTCCTGAGACCCTCTCCACCAAGCCCGCGTTGCTCCCATTCTACCTGCAGGCTTGGCCTATGCCCTCCTGGCTGGACTGCCCCCGGTGTTTGGCCTCTACAGTTCCTTCTACCCTGTCTTCGTCTACTTCATTTTTGGCACTTCCCGACACATCTCTGTGGGTAAGTGGAGTCAGGGCTATCCTTCCAGGAAGTTGCCCTTATCTACCTTGGAGCATCGGGGTGGGGGCTGAGTAGAGCAGGGGCTCAGCCCTGGGAAAGACCAGGCCATTGATCTGGGACTACAGATGCAGGGAATTTGAAGACAGTTGTGAATGGGTGAGGCAGTTCGCGGGGCCTAGAACTTGGCACAAGTCTACAAGAATGAGGCATGCCATGACCCATTTCCCATTCCACAAAGAGCCTGTGTTCCTCAGCCATGGGCATCGGGGAGCAGGGTAGATGAAGCAAGTCCAGCTTTTCTGACCACCCAGCAGAGCCAGGAGCTCATGTTCACACTGGAGCTGGCTGTACCCACCTGCTAGCGTTGACTCTATGGCATAGCCATAGTCTACAGTTTGCCCAGAACTGGGTAGTTGGCTCCTCTTAAGATTAGGGCTGCAGGGTTAGGGCAGTGTCCTCTTCAAGTCTGCCCTACCCTGTCCCCGCAGGGACATTTGCTATCATGTCTGTGATGGTGGGCAGTGTGACAGAATCCAGCCTGGCTGAGGAATTCCAGCAAGCCATGAACTCCACTGCCGATTATGCCCGTGTGCAGCTGGCCTCCACGCTCAGTGTCCTGGTGGGCCTCTTCCAGGTGTGGAGCAGTTAGGAGTGTGTGGCCCCGCCCCATTCCCGGGGTATCTGCCTCTCACCGTCCACTTGCTCTTCCCTGTACCCTCTGATCCCACTTGTCTTGGGCCGCGCCTGAGACCCCTACCTTCCTTGACCGACCCTGGCCACCTAACAGGTGGCACTGGGCCTGGTGCACTTCGGCTTCGTGGTCAACTACCTCTCTGAGCCACTGGTGCGCAGCTACACCACGGCTGCGTCGGTGCAGGTCTTCGTCTCACAGCTCAAGTATGTGTTCGGCCTCCATCTGAACAGCTACTCAGGGCCCCTGTCCCTTATCTATGTGAGTGAGTGTGGCGGTGGGTGAGGGAGGTGAGCCCATGATCTTGAGTGCCGGCTGTGACCCCACCTCTCCTCAGACTTTCCTGGAGATCTGCGGGAACCTGGGCAACAGTAAGGTTGGCATCGTGGTCACCGCGGTGGTGTCAGGGGTGGCACTCGTGATGGTGAAGATCCTGAATGATAAGCTGCATCGGCGCCTGCCTCTGCCAATCCCTGGGGAGCTGCTCACGGTTCGCCTGCCTGGGAGTGGGGGAGGGGCGGGTGAGGACAGACCCTGACCCTGCGGCCAGCCCCCGGGGTTTAGAGGGCCAGCTGCTGTGTCCGCTGTAGGACTCCTGGGTACTGAGGGGGCTGCCACAGGAAGCCCTTGTTTGGCTTCTTCTCTTCTGACAGCCTCTTCTCCCAGATGGTGATGCCTCTCTCCTTCTCATAAGAACTCTTCACCCTGGGCCGGGGATTTAGTTCAATGGTTCCGGCACCTGTCTTGCAAGTGCAAGGACCCAGGTTCGATCCCCGGTAACCACATACCTATACTGGGTGTGGAAACTCACGCCCAGCAGCAACCGGTACCACATACCACAGTGCCAGGCGTGGTGGCTCACGCCTGTAATCCCAGCACTCGGGAGGCAGAGGCAGGAGGATTGCTGTGATGAGTTTGAGGCTGAGCTCAGGGCCAGCCTGAACTACAAAGTGGGACCCTGTCTCAAAAAACCTAAAAAAAAAAAAAAAAAAGAACTCTTCCCCCCTTGGAAAGTTTTGCCACAGTGTCTCCTTCTTCTCCCCCAGAATAACCTGTTTCCCCATTGATATGCTGGGACCCCCCCGCCCCTGACTCTGTCCTCTTCCCACAGCTCATTATAGCCACGGGCATCTCCTACGGCGTGAACCTGAAAAATGTATTTGATGTGGACACCGTGGGCGTCATCCCTGCGGGGTGAGCTTTGGTCTGTACCTGGCCAGGGTGGATCAGTGAGTAGAGATCAGAAACATCTTTCGACCTCACAGATGCTTCTTCCAGGTTGATCCCCCCGAAGGTACCCGAGGGGCAGCTGTTTGCAAAGCTGGTGGGAAACGCCTTCGCCATCGCCGTGGTCGGATTCGCCATTGCCATCTCACTGGGGAAGATCTTTGCCCTGAGACATGGCTACCGGGTGGACAGCAACCAGGTCTAGATGGTGTGGGCCATGTGGGGGTCAGCGCGCAGGTCACGGAAGGGAGCATCAGTCTGGGCACGGGGATGGAGGGGGAAAAGCAGGGTGTGGGGACAGGAGCCTGGTTTTGCAGGCTGTTGTGGGAATGGAAGGTCGATGGTGCAACTGCCTCGGCAGGGTGGGATGGCAGCCAGCACTCCTGGCGAGGCTCCTCATACCCATTCTCACCCACCAGGAGCTGGTGGCCCTCGGCCTCAGTAACTTCATTGGAGGCTTCTTCCAGTGCTTCCCTGTGAGCTGCTCCATGTCCCGGAGTCTGGTGCAGGAGACCACTGGGGGCAACACACAGGTGGGCCGTGGGTGTGGGTAGAGGGGTGTGTTGATATCTGTGTGCACCCTGCTTTGCCAGTGTGCCACCATGTTTGCCCTGAACCCTCAGGTTGCCGGGGCAGTCTCTTCCCTCTTCATTCTCCTCATCATCCTTAAGCTTGGGGAACTCTTTCAAGACCTGCCCAAGGTGAGCCCAACCTTCCCTACCAGGCTTCAGAGCCTTGGCCATCCTGAGGGCTCCAGGCAGCTGGCTGGTCCTGGTGAGGTGAGGGCAGGAGGACACAGCGCTGCCCTGGTTTCCAAGGTTGAAATCTTTGGGTCTCCAGGATCTGGAGTCCAGGGTCAGGGATCCGAACTTCTCAGAGTCAGATCCAAGTTGTTCAGGTTGGAGTAAATGGCAGCTGTTCTTGGTTCCGTGCAGGTGCTGGGGAGTAGTCTGGGTCGTGCCTGGGTGGTGGGGGTTGGCAGCATCTGGCACTGCTCAGCAGCCCTCATGACACTCTTCCTGTCTATCCTAGGCAGTGCTGGCAGCCACCATCATCGTGAACCTGAAGGGCATGCTGAAGCAGTTCACTGACATATGTACCCTCTGGAAGACAAATCGAGTGGACCTGGTGAGAGGCCTGTGGCCTCAGGGCGGATGGGCAGCCCTTAGCCTGGTGGCCCTTCCAACCCCTTTGACCCTGGTGCTCCATTCTCAGCTTATCTGGCTGGTGACCTTTGTGGCCACCATCCTGCTGAACTTGGACCTTGGTCTGGCAGTTGCGATAGCCTTCTCCCTGCTGGTTGTGGTGGTCCGAACACAGATGTGAGTCAGACTTTGTGCCCCCCATGTCTAGCTGGTAAGGTCCTAGGGACCACACTGGCTCCCCCAGTGGCCCCCACATCTAGGGCAATGTCCTTAGTGTGCCTGCATAACACTCTTTGTTTGCCTTCTCCTCAGGCCTCGCTACTCTATCCTCGGGCAGGTGCCAGACACGGATATTTACAGAGATGTGGCGGAGTACTCGGAGGTGTGTGGCGGGGGCTGAGGGAAGCTGTGGATGGGGCGTGGCGGTCAGAGTGAGGCCTTGTCTATCTGACACTGTAGCAAGGGCACCAGGGACTGAGAGCAGTTTGGATTTGGGGAGCTGGGGAGCCACAGAGAGAGACAAGAGAAAGAGGACAGAGATGGGTCTGAGGTCTTGGGGCCAGAAGCCCTGGGCCAGAAATACGGAGTGCCAAGGTCTTGGGGCCTAAGATATCAGAGGGCAGGTTCTTGATCTGATCAGTGGGCTATTAAGTTCTCAATTTGTTCACTTCCTGCAAAGTCTGGTGACAAATGCTCAAACATAGGATGAAGGCAGAGTTCTGGAATAAAGTAAGCCCCTTCCCCTTGGCATAATCTTGCAGGCTGAGCACATGCCAGTTAGACAGAATGAAGGGTGGATGAGGGTTCTGCAGTGTGAGAGAGGACATAAAAGAGCATCCTGGCTAGATGGGGAGGGGTGGGCACCATGTTCCAGCAGAGTCCCGGGCGTGTCCTGAGCGTTGGGAGCTGGGAGGGCAGGATTAGGGGTAACAGTTTAGCGGGGTCTTGTCACCGATAGACACAGACCATGGGATAGTTGGAGACGCAATGGGAGAGTAAAACCTGCCTAGATGGTGGCAAAGCAGGGGAGAGGTGTGGAGGGAGAGGGGCTGGGCAGGGTTGGAGTGGGATGGGCAGTCAGAATGGCCTAGGCATTTGTGTTGCGCTCCAGGCAGAGGGCAGGGGTGGCAGGCACCCCGGGCTCTCAGGAGCAGAGGCAGAAGGGGATGCAGCAGAGGGATGAGATGGAGGGGGACACTCAGCCACTCCCCTAGCCCTGTCCATTCCCAGGCCAAGGAGATCCCTGGAGTGAAAGTCTTCCGGTCCTCGGCCACCTTGTACTTTGCCAACGCTGAGCTCTATAGTGATGCACTGAAGCAGAGGGTGAGGCCAGGGTCTCCCAGAGGATGCCCAAGGGCCCCCATCTTCTCCCACGGTGCCCAGTCCCCTCCTCTCATGTTCACCTCTAGTGCGGGGTAGATGTTGACCGTCTCCTGACCCAGAAGAAGAAGCGGCTGAGGAAGCAGGAGCAAAAGCTGAAGCGACAACGGAAAGACAAAAAGGCAGGGCCCCTTTCAGCGGCTGATTCCCGGCCCTGGGCTGCAGCTACCCTCTGCCCTTTGCCTTTTGTGTGTGTGCGTGTGATACTGAGGATCAAACTCACAACTTGAACTTGCAAGGCGGGCGCAATGCCACTGAGCTAAATCCCCGGCCCTCAGCTTTGCTGTTGACCCCAGCTGGCCTTTGCTCTGACATTTCTCGCTTTACTTTTCCCTGTGCCCCTATCCTGCTACTTCCCATCTGCTTTTCTTCCAGCTTCCAGGCCCCACTTCTCAGCCCCACTCCCCCTGTCCTCTACCTCCCTCAGACCTCTAAGGGCCAGCCTGGCTCTACCCCAGATGGGGCTTTGTTCTTCCCATGTCTTCTGTTCTGGTGACAGCCGGAACCATCCCCACCCCTCCATGTCTGGCTGCTGTCAGCATCAACCAGAACTCTGCCGCTGAAGGCGTGGCTGCCCTGGGTCCTACAGCGTTGGTTCCGGCCCACCCACCTGTCCAAAATTAATAATGGCAGCCACCAGGCCCAGCATGGTGTCAGATATAAGTGGGAGAGCTCTGTTCTGTCCCCTCTCCGCCTGTGCAGGCTGCCCCAACCAGTGGCACCGCGGCCTCTTTGTGTGTGGGCACCAGCCTTGGAGACATCAAGGGCGATGGTGTGGAGGACTCTGGGGCCAAGGTGAGGCTGGAGAGGAAGAAGAAGTGCACGGGCTCCATCAGGAGGGGACCTCTAGGGGTACAGGTGTCTGCTGTGGCTCTCCTGTCTATGACTATAGGCTTGAGTGGCAACCTAGAAGTGATAGATGCCACAGACCCTACCTTCTATGCTCTTTGGGTGTAGGGCGGTGTGCTAAACTGTCAGAGATAAATAGGATGTGTGTGGCCGACTGTGCACATGTACACCCGGTCCGTTCACTCCGTCACTGGGGGTGGAATGTGGTCCTGTTCCCTTCTCCTTCTCCTCCTTCCTCTTCCTCTTCCTTTTCCTCTTCCTCTTCTTTCTTCTTTCTTCTTCCTCCCCTCCTCCTCCTCCTCCTCCTTCTTCTTCTACTTCTTTTTCATTTTTTAAGTATTTTTTTGAGATAGGGTCTTGCTTTGTAGTTCAGGCTGGCCTTGAACTCATGATGTAGCCTAGGGTATCCTTGAACTCACAGCAATCCTCCTGTCTCTGCCTCCTGAGTGCTGGGATTACAGGCGTGAGCCACCACGCCTGGCTCACCTTCCCTTCTTGTGCCTCTGTGCTGGGCCCGGTGTGTGCCTGTCCACGAGGGCTTTCCTCTGTGTCCCTGTGCTCCTGTCTATACACACCTCTCCTACACCTGCACCTTACTCCCACCCCTTATTGTGGGCGTTCCGTGCATGTCACCATCTCTGACCTGCATGTTCCTGGGCGATGTGTGCATTACCTGCTTTTGCACCCCCCCTGGGCAGCCCTTCATCATGTCTGCCTCCTCTATAGGTGAGCCCAGCGAATGAGCTGGAAGACGTAGTAGTCAGCAGGCAAGAAGATGCCAAGGCCCCAGAGGTATCCACGCTGAAGGCCCTGGGCCTGGCCCGGCCGGACTTCCACAGTCTCATCTTGGACCTGGGAGCCCTCTCCTTTGCGGACACAGTGTGCATCAAGAGCCTGAAGAATGTAAGAGACCATGGCCAGGCCGTGCCCCAGTCTCCACTCCGCCCTGGTCACCATCCCTGAGAGCCCTCAGAAACCCCCTTAAAGCCCCCTGATAGCCGGCCCAATTGCCTTTAGAACCCAGCCCCTTCTTTTCTGTTGCAGATTTTCCGTGACTTTCGTGAGATAGAGGTGGAGGTGTACATTGCGGCCTGCCACAGTGCGTTGGCTGGGGACCTCAGGAGCAATCTAGGAAGAGGGTGGGATTCTTTTGGCTGGAAGGTTTACCTAGGTAGCACAAGGAGAAAGTATTTCTCAAGCTGGACGTCAGAGGTATCCTGAGAGGAAGAAGTGAAGAATCAGGAGTGACTTGTGTCCAGCTATAGTCCCAGGGGTGACAGATGTTGTATATCCCGGTGTGCCTGGGGGCCGGTGTTTCTGGTGGTCCTGGGAGTCAGAGAACATCTCTCCCATAGGCCCTGTGGTCACCCAGCTTGAGGCTGGGAAATTCTTCGATGACTCCATCACCAAGCAGCATCTCTTTGCCTCTGTCCATGACGCCGTGACCTTTGCCCTCCAACACTCACAGTCTGGCCTCAACAGCTCTGTTTTGGTAAGCTGACTTCTGGCCGCTGAGCTGTTTCTTGGTAATCTGTTGCACATCCCCACCCTGACCCCACTTGCAGGAAGTTCATGCCATCGATTGTGGCTCTGTTCCCGGTGAACCCTTTGGTCTCCCCACCCCCACCCTGCCTTTGGAAAAGGCTGTTCGTGGGGCGGGGATTGCAGTTGGCAGGGAAGGGACAGGGACAACGATGGGATGGCTGCTTTGGAAACTGACTGGAGGCTCTCCTCTTCTGCCCTCGCAGGCCACCAAACTCTGACCGTGCTGCCAGCTGCCCGACACCACCCACCTTGAGAAGCCCCCACCCCTGGGCCACCTCCAGGGCCACCCAGGAGTCCCCTCCATGCACACACACACACACACACACACACACAACTCAGGGAATGGAGGTCCTGGGACTCCAAGTTCAGTGCTCGGCCCGGGGTGGGGGAGGGCTCCAGTCAGGCTGGCCCTGAGTGGGTACAAGGCGTAACCAGTATGGATTTTCAGGCTCAGGAATAAAGATATTTATGCTCCTTCCAGGCTCTGCTGTGGCTGGTTGGGGCTTGGCTGGGTGTCTTGTGATCCACGGCTCTGGCTCAGGACTCTTCTCATGACTCACTCAAGCCGACAGTGTGCAGATCAGGGAAGCCATCCAGGAATCCGTAGGCTTCTCACCAGCCACACACAGCTCTCAGGTCCTGACTGGAAAATGGTCGCAATTAGAGCTGCTCCTCGGGACTCGTCTGTTCTTAGGGATGCCCAGCAGGAGGAATGTCAGGCTGGGGGCCACTGGGCCGTCCCTGGGCATGCCGAGTGAGCCCCTAGTACCTGGTTGAGGAAGAGCAGTTGCTTCCTAGTGCCACTGATCTGCTTTTAAAATAAGAGTGCCGGCGTGGTGGTGCTGGCCTGTAACCTCAGCACTGGGGAGGCAGAGGCAGAAGGGCTATGGTAAGTCTGAGGCAGGCCTGGACTACACAGTAAGGCCTTGTATCTGAAAGAAAAAGTGTGATTGATTGCCTGTTCTTGTAATTAGATTGCGGGGTTTGGCCAAACACTGGCAGCCCAGGAGCATGTGCTGGTTTCTGCCAAAAAAAATACCAACATCAACTGGTAGAGGGACTTCGCCCAGATGATGGGGGGACATGGATGGGCAGCTAGGATCTTTCGGGGCCTCCGAGTGCTCGTGATCAGTGACGAATGGCAGCAGTTTTTTCCTCAGGGGCTGCTGAGCACTAAGTGAGCAGACACCCAGGAATGCTTCGAACAGTGCAGGCCTCAGATCTCTGCCCAAAACATGGGCTTTGCCGTCATCCTGTCGGGACAGGGCCAGGCCCTGTGCTGAGTGCCAGACTTAGTCCTGACAGGCACACAGGCTGCCTTACCCTCCATATCACCCAGGGACTCTTGCCCAGCCCTATTTTTATCAGGGCCCTTCTGGTGCCTGGCACTGTGTATGAAGCACCTGCCCCTCGCCAGAACCTCACAGCTCTTTGTCTGCCCTGTCACGTTGCTTTCTGGCACCAGCGACAGGCACTCAGTAAATATTGGTTGAATGAGACCTGGAGGCTGGAGTGAGAGGCAGACCTCAAACAAGGAGTCAGAGAGGCAGGAGGAAAAAACTCAGGGTCACCGGAGAGAAGAGACTCTGTTACCCAACGTGGTTGTGGGACAGAGGCTGTGACACTGGAATGGAAACTCCATGTGTGAGAAAATGAAAAGTGACTTCCTAGGAGGGCCAGCTTGAACTTCTAGGCTTCAGTTATTTGGATGTATGGATGGATGTGTTGTTTTTAAGTACCAAAGACTGACCCAGGGCCTTTGTACTAAGCTATAGCCCAGAGGATCTCTCTGTGTAGTGCAGACTGGCCTTGAACTCACTATATCACCCAGGCTGGCTTCAAACTGGCGGTGATCCTCCTGCTTCACCCTCCTGAGTACTAGGATTTTAGATGTGTACCACTATATGTGGCTTTTTTTTTTTTTTTTGAGACAGGGTCTCCATTTGTAGTTCAGACTGGCCTCGAACTCACTTTGTAGCCCAGGCCAGTCTCGAACTCACAGCAGTCCTCTTGCCTCTGCCTCCTGAGTGCTGGAATTATAGGCATAAACACCATGCCCAGCACTGTGGTATCTGGTACTGATTGCTGGTGGGTGTGAGTCACCATACCAGGCATTGTGGTATGTGGTACTGGGGATCAGACTTGGGACCTTGTGTTTGCCAGGCAGACGCTGGAACTACTGAGCTAAATCCCTAGCCAAACATGTGGCTCTGTTTTAGATTTTAAGACAGGGTCCTCCTGAGTTGTATAGGCTGAGTTTGAGCCTGAGACCCTTGTACCTCTTTCTCACAGCGTGGGGCTCCAGGCATGTGCTGCCTGGCCTGGCCCTTTGGCCTTTGCTGATGGTGAGAGGGGCCACTGTTCAAAGCACTGACTTTATGCAAAGTGGCCAGAGGGGCTGGCCATGCAGCTTGGCTGCCCTCTGCTTGGTAAGCCTGGAGGGTGCTGCCCTGGTACAGAGCAGTGGGCTTGAGGGGTCGGCGGTGGTGGAGGAATTCAGGACTCCTCAGGAAGGCCCTGGGCCCAGCTGGAGCCTGTGACCTCAGAGCAGGGCCCGCTCTTGGGGGTGGGGTGTTTGCTTGTTGCCAAGCGCCCGAGTTCCGGCCTCTGGTAATGGAGGCAGATATGCTACAGGCATTGTCTCTACTGCCCTTTCTGCTCCTGCTGACTAAACCTGCTTCTACCTTGGCCTGGTCTCGGCCAGTCTGGTACCAGTTGAAGCTGGACTTACACCCCTGGGGGTATGAGCCAAACAGCCTGGAGCCCTGTGGGAACACCCCGGGCTGTCCTGGCTACTGGACAGGCCTAGGAGGGAACCGCATCTACCCCATGGCTGGGGTCATGCTCTCCACCACCATGATGCTAGTGATGGGTCGTCCGATGTTCCAGCGGTGGCGTTCAAAGGTGACTGTGTGTGAGGAGCACCGGATGCCTATCCTCACAGTACCCATTTCCACTCAGATCCACAACTTTCCCAGTAGCCTGTCCGTGGCTTTGTGGGCCTCCCGCCTGACCTCTCCTAACCTGTACCGTACTGTCCTTGCATCTGGCGCCAGGTCTTCATGACTACACACTGTCCATTCGTGACCGTTCCCTCAGCTGTTCTCTCCCCTCCTGTGCCCCCTCGAGTACCCTGCTCCTCATCCAGCTCCATGGGCCTTGTGACTGCCCTCACCCACAGCAAGCCCTCAGTGACAGTCACCTGAAGTCTCCCTGACGAGCCCTATGACACTGCCCTTCAGCCCTACACCCTTTCCCTAGCTCTCTTGCTGCCCCCTAACATCCCCTTCACTCATTCCTGTCTCTTTGTCCTATTCAAGTTCCCACGGGTGACCACCAGTCCTTCTGGAGCCTGGAAGCAGCGGACCTCGATCTCAGATCGCACGCTGCTCCTCAGGGTCCTTCACATGCTGGACGCCCTCCTGCTCCATATAGAGGGCCACCTGCAGCGCCTTGCTGCCCAGAAGTGCAAATAAAGCGGACTCCTACCCCATCTGGGTGACCTGACACGTACTCCTCCTTGTCTGATGCCTAGGTGCAGGAGTAGGGTGGCCTGGGACCCTGTTCTTTCTGGGCCTGTTAGGGCCCTGTGGTCCTCTCCATGCTGGCAGTAGTGGGGCTGTAGAGGTCTTGGCACCTGGCATAGGTGGGCAGGGGGCCAGGGCCTGCTCTCTACCCCGCCAATTATCCTTCCTTCTCCAAGGGACCCACCTGCACAAATAGCCCCTACTCTAGTCCACCCAGAAGCAGGGGACCTTCTGTGAGGGGGAGAAGACCGAGCCCTCAGGGCAGGAATGGGCATGCAGCCAGGGCCACCAGAGGAGGTGACACACGCTGAGTTCTGTGGCGGACTGTGGGTACCCCGAGGGGAGCGGGGCTGGTGATGCACTAGGAGTGGAGCCCAGAGTCCTCGATGGGGACTGAGAACGGGGGTGGCTCCTAGGGGGTGACACCCGCTGCTTTCTCCACCTCTCACTACCGCAGGGGCTGATAGGGAGCTGTCCTCATCAGAACCAGCAGGCTCTGGTCTCCTTCTGCCCCAGCCTTGCCGGGCCCTCCCCCCAGGGGTCACTGCCGCAAGTCCCCAGATCCCTGACTCCTTCCCAGGACCCCACTTGCTTTGCAGCTCAGGCCCAGCTTCACACATGCCCTGACCCTGAGTGGCCCTTCTCTCACGAGCCTGGAAGAGCGGTGATATCCCCAAAGGAGCCCTCCTTTCTTTCCTCCCTTCCAGCATAGGTGACCCAACTTGAATTGGGCCTAAAACACATCTATCTTTAGGACACGTGTTTCAGAAGAGCACAACATTACAGATTTAAAAATAGAAACAAGTGGATTAAAATACAACGAGGAGAAAGCTGGAGAGTGTAGCTCAGTAGTAAGCAGGTGCTTAGCATGTGGGAGGCCTCGAGCTCTCTCCCCAGCACACAAAAAGAAAAGGCAAAATATAGCTAGGCATGGTGGCTCAGGCCTGTAACCCCAGCACTCGGGAGGCAGAGGCAGGAGGATTGCTGTGAGTTCAAGTCCAACCTGGGCTACATAGTGAGTTCAGGGCCAGCCTGAACTATAAAGCAAGACTCTGTCTCAAAAAAATAAAAAAAGAAAAAGTAAAATAAGAGCTGGGTGCATGTTGCACACACAAAGTCTCAGCCACTCAGGAGGATGAACCAGGAGGACTGCAAGATCAAGGCCACCCTGGGCAGCTTAGCAAGGCTCTGTCTCACATACATAAAAAAGGCTGGGGGCACAACTCAATGAAGATGTGCCAACACCCAGTACAGTACTGGGGGAAAAGGGGGAGAAGAAGACCACAAAAAAGGGTTGTAAGTTGACAAATATTATAGTAATAAATCCAGGAAAATAACATTTACACAAAATGTGAAATGTACAGTCACATTTTTGTAATTCTCCATTTCCTGGCTTTTTACTCTGTGCTGGGTACAGAAAATAGAGATTTTTGTGAGCTGAGGATTTAATTCAGTGGTGCCATCACTTGCCTTTTCAGGTACAAGGTCATGATTTTGACTCTTGGTACTGCAGAAAAAGAAAAAAAAATCAAGATTTTAGCCAAGCATGGTAGCACATCCCTATAATTCCTGCATATGGGAGGCTGAGGCAGGAAGATTACTGGAAGTTGGAGGCCAACCTGTGCTACACCGTTTTAGACCATTCTGAACTACATAGTGAGAACCTGCCTAAAAACAAACAAACAAAAACAACAACAAAAAAACCTTTATAGGGCTTTTAGAGGGAGGTTTTTTCATACTATGAATAGAAAAATCCAGTCTTTTTTTTTTTTTTTGAGAAAGGTTCTTGCTTTGTAGTTCAGGCTGATCCTGAATTCACTATATATCCGAGGCTGGCCTCAGACTCTCAGCAATCCTCCTGCCTCTGCCTCCTGAGTGCTGGAATTACAGGCATGAGTCACCACGCCTGGCATTGTGGTATGTGGCTATTGGGGATCAAACTTGGGACCTTGCATTTGCAAGGCAGTCACAGGAATCACTGAGCTAAATCCTCAGCACATAATCCACTCTAAAAAAATAGTTTATTGAAATTTGTTTTAATTATTGTAGCATAATTATTTAATTAGTGTAGTATAAATTGTGCTATCAGTTAATTTAGGAAAGTTATTTTTATTTCCTCATCTGTCTTGGTAAATCACCAGGCTGCCCTTGAACTTGCCATCTGCCCTCCAAAGAGCTGGAATGACAGGTATGGACCACTGCGCTGGCTCAGATGTTCCTAATTTTCCAAGTGTTATGAAAATATTTGCCCCTCTGGATAAACTGTCAGGCTCCTCACAGGGCTGACAGTGATGGGCACTGAACGTGCCGCTTCCTCCGCGAACTGCTACATCCACCTCTGCTCCCGTAAGGCTTGCTGAGCGCCGATTGCTGGCCCTGCACTGCGATGTGGCTGAACATGTTGACACAGTAGACCTGGCTTCTCCCTGTTCCTCCGGAGCTGGAGCGCAGTGGCTCGAAAAGACAAGGAGAGAGAGAAAAGTGCGCTGCCCTGCTGGGCTGCTGCCGGGGCCTGAAGGACAAGCGCAGAGGAGAGGGGAGGAGAGGGAGTTCCCGTCAAGGACGACCGGATACCAGTGCCAAGTGGGAGACACAGCGTGACCTGTTCCTGCTCAGGATCTCAGGGCAGAGGCGATCGGGAGCACGGGAGGGACAGGGCAGGGGGCCGAGCTGGTGACTCCTACAGACACTGTGCTAGGTGGAATGATAAATATGTAAATATGTGTACGTCTGATCCCCAGAACCTGTGAGTGTGTTACCCCTGTGGCAGAGGTAACCTTGTGGACAGAATAAGGAAGAAGGAATTTAAAAGGAGGAGATCATTGCAGATTATGGTGTGGGCCTACTATAATTTCAGGAGTCCCGAGAAAGCAGAGGAGGAGGCAGGAGCTGGTCAGAGGCCCCATGTGGAGATGCACAGAACTCTCCCACATGGCTGAGGATCCAAGAGGCTAGACGCGGGGAGTGACTCTCAGATGACAGGCAGCAAAGAAACACAAAACTCCGCCCTGCAGACAATAGGAATTGAATTCTGCCGACATCCTTGATGTTCCCAGGGCCTCTGGAAAGGGATGGAGCCCTGCCAATGCTTGTAGGTCAGCCCAGTGAGACCCATGTTGGATTCGTGGCACACACACTGGTGCAGTAAATCTATGCTGCTCTACGTTGCTAAGCTTGTGTGTGTGTGTGTGTGTGTGTGAGCGTGCGTGCATACACGTGCGTGCCTGTTACTTGGGGTCAAACCCACAGCCACTCACATTCTAAGTGAGCACTATGGCACTGAGCCTTCTTCCCAGTCCAGGGACAATCTGTTGTTACAATAGAAAACCAGTAGATATGGATACCAAGAATAAAGAAGCTTGGCTACAACAAATACCAAAAATGTGAAAATGATCTTGGAATCGGGCAGTGGCCAGAACCACCCAAAGGAATATTGAGGAGGGGGCATAACAGAGATGGTCAAGATTGAGTAGGGTGTGATATACTCTGGGACGCTGAGGCAGGAAGACTGCAAATTTGAACCCTGCCTAGAAAGCTTAGTGAGACCCTGTCTCAAAATTTAAAAAACATAGGGGCCAGGGATTTGGCTCAGTGGTTCTGGCGCCTGTCTTGCAAGCACAAGGACCCAGGTTCGATCCCTGGTAACCACATACCATACTGGGCGATGGAGACTCACGCCCAGGAGCAATCAGTACCACATACCACAGTGCCGGGCGTGGTGGCTCACGCCTGTAATCCCAGCACTCGGGAGGCAGAGGCAGGAGGATTGCTGTGATGTCAGTTGGAGGCTGAGCTCAGGGCCAGCCTGAACTGCAAAGTGAGACCCTGTCTCAAAAAAACCTAAAAAAAAAAAAAAATTTAAAAAACAAAAAAGAGTCTAGAAGTGTATGTAGCTCAGTGGTAAAATGCACTTGGTAGTAGGGGAAAAAAAAACAACAACGAAAAAAGTACCCTAAATTTGCCTTAACTTTAAAGATGGTCTGAGGAGAGCTTAGGAGGAAGAGAAGAATGTTTTTGGAAGCTGGACAAAAAAGAACCCTTGAATACAGTTTCAGGAAGCTGGGAGGAATTATATCTCAATACAGCGAAAAGCAGAACCTGTAAGTTAAGAGCTTGGATACAAAGCAGCAAAGATTCCTGAGCAAAATTTCAAAGGTACAGCCAGCCAGGTGTCTTCTTGCTCCTCAGGCAGAGTGTGAGGACGGGGAGACAGATCGAGGTCGGACTGTCCGACAAAATGAGATCTGAACTTGGCACTGAAAATTCTCAGCCAGCTGTTCAGAAAAGCACTTTATTCTGAACTGTTAGAGCGGATGCAATTTTAATCAAGTCAGACTTTCTTTGTGGTTGATAAAATATTTGTAGAAATAATATAGTAGCGGGGTGTGATCTTCCAGGACAGTGGGTTAGGAAGTTGGAGTTTGCAGAAACTACCTGCAGCAATTTTTGTAGAACTCAAGAAGTCTCAGTTGTGGAGTGTGGTGGCCCCACAGTGGATCATCCCAGCACAAAGGAGGCAGAGGCAGGAGGATCGCCTTGAGTTTGAGGTCAGCCTAGGCTACATAGTGAATTCAGGGACAGCCTGAGCTACAGGGCTAAAGCCTGTCTCAAAAAAAAAAAAAAATCTCCAAACAACAATTAGAACAACAAAACACCTCAACAAGAGTCAGTGGACATTTGTAGCATGCAGCCAAGAGGCTGAGGAGGAGCCTGGCAGGCTTTAGGGCAATTCATTATTTCCTGTCATTTCAACACAGGCTGAAGTGGCTTCCCTGTAAGGGAATTTAAAGAAGTCATGCTTCCTTCTCTTCCTTTTGGGGAAGGATTGTAAGAAAATCTTTGTCAGATCATTGACTTATCTCAGAGACAATGGAACAGAAACTTTGGCGACCACACAGCAAAGAATATATGCTGCAACATAGTATGGAAGAATTCCAGACAAGTGGCCCCAGGTTTCAGTAAACAGAAGTCAGCAGCTCTTGAGAAATGGAGGGCTTGGACTTCCGGAGTTTACTTGTGTAATATTCATAATGTAAATTCTGAAAATAGTAATAGAAAGATAGAAATTGATTGAGGGGAGTGGGGGAGAGAGAGAAGGAGGATTACGAAGGAGAGAGAAATTCTAGAGCTGAAGACTGAAATAATTGAAACAAAACTTTTACTAGAATGTTCGATTGTAACAGGTAGAAGAGAGGATCCGTGAGCAGGGAGATAAAAGCCAGTCTGAGATCCGTAACTAAATCAATGAACAAAACGGAACTGATCTTCAAGGGTGGGGTGGGGGGGATGACACACCACCAATCAGAATGATACATGCAGAGAAGGGGAAAAAGAAAAGGAAGGACATCTGATACAGGAGGAAGCAGTCCCGTAATCAAAGAGGAGACAGAACAAAGCTAAGTATGGGCCGAGGATTTAGCTGAGTGGTTCTGGTGTCTGCCTGGCAAACTCAAGGTCCTGAGTTCCATCCCTGGTACCACACACCACAGTGCCAGGTGTGGTGACTCACGCCCGTGATCCCAGCACTCAGGAGGAAAAGGCAGAGGATCACTGTGAGTTCGCGGCTGACCTCTGCTACATAGTGAGTTCAGGGCCAGTCTGAACTACAAAGCAAGACCCTGTCTCAAAAAAACAAAACAAAAAATGCTAAGTACATACTAATATAAGGTGTCTTCAGGAAATGCCAGGTGGGCACCCTCCTGCTGCCTTTAGTGCCATGGTTCCAGTGCTGGATGCCAAGTTCCTGCAAAAGAAAGGTGCTATGTTCTTCTACCACCTTGACCTGACTGTCATGTCCTCCACAAAGAGCACTGCAGGCTGGATAATTAAGAAACTCGATCAACAAATTGTGAGTATTCCTATATTTTCCCATTTCTGTCATCTGGTATGAATCAACACATCCAAGGAACAAGGAGGACTGGGACCTGTGAGCATTCCCTGGGTGTCAGGCCCCAATCACACCATTGCTCAGGAGATGGGACCTTTTAGCTTTACTTAGTTTTTATTTGTTCGTTCACTGACACAGGCTTTCACTATGTAATTGAGGATATCCTTACACTCACTATGTTTGTTTGGTTTTGGTTTTTGTTTTTTTGAGACAAGATTTCACTGTGTAGCTCAGGTTAACTTTCAACTTATGGTGTATCCCAGGCTGGCCTCAAACTTGAGGCGATTCTCCTGCTTCAGCCTCCCAACTGCTGGAATTACAGGTATGTGCTACCATGCCTGGCTGGTTTGGGTTTTGAGTCAGGGTCTTGCCATGTAGCTTAGGCTGGACTTGAACTCACTGTGTAGTCCAGGCTGGCTTTGAACTCACAGCAATCTTCCTGCCTTAGCCTCTTAAATGCTGGAATGATAGGTATGTGCCATGATCTCTGGTTTCCTTTTTATAAAAAATGACTATTAATTTACTCATTGTGGTATTTATTGGGGGCTGAATCGGGGGCTTTGCACTGAGCTACATTCCCAAAGTATGAGATTATAGGCAGGTGTCACTGTGCCCTGCTAGGATCATGGCATTATAAGAAGACATCTGGTTCAGGGGCTTCTTCATCATTGATAATAATGGTGCCCTTCTGTAGGTCAGGGCAAATGACCTTGCCATAGCTGCTGTGTGGGTTAACTCAGACTACTTCAGAGCCTCCAGTTCACCTGCAAACTGAGGAAGTCGGGGATGGCTAGAAGCTGAGCATTGTTAACACCAGGCTTGATGTCCAAAAGAGCAAAGAATATTTCCCCAAGAAATGAGTCCTAGACCATTGTGGAGAGCCTGCAAACAAACCTCTTTCCACGGTTTTTCCTGCTTACAACATAAGATTTCAGATTCAGCTAAGATGCTGTGGAGCACAGGTCAGGCCTGTCCCAAAGGGACGGGAGATGCCGTCCATTTTCACCGTGGTGACAGTGGCCTGTGGGGCAGGCCAGAGAGGTGTGAGATACATGAGTCGTGAGGCACAGCCCATCGTCTGGTTAAACTTGACCCGAGAAAACAAATAATGGCTAAGTATCAAATGTGCCACGCATCCAAGAATCTGACCACAGGACCCCACGCAGGATAAACTTGAAGAGATAAACACTGAGTCACACTTCAGTCAAACTGAAATATTCAGAACACAAAGACGAAAAATTTTGAAAGTAACAGGAAAGAAGTTACTTGTTATGTACAGAACTTCTAAATAAGACTAATAGATGATTATTTTCATAAACTAGGTTCAGAGACCTAAAGACGTAGGAATGACTTATTTAAACTTCTGAAGGAAAAAATGTCAATCAAACTTTTTTTTTGAGACAGAGTCTCAAAAAAAGAGGCTGACCCTGAGCTCACTACATAGCCCAGGTGATCCTTGAACTCACACCAGTCTTCCTACCTCTGCCTCACAAGTGCTGGGATTACAGGTGTGAGCCACCAGGCCTGGCTTAGTGGTATGTCATACTGATTGCTGGTGAGCATGAGTCTCCATGCCCAGGATTGTGGTATGTGGTTACCGGGGATCGAACTAGGGACCTTGTGCCTGCAAGGCAGATGCTGGAACCACTGAGCTAAATCCCCGACCCCAACCAAAACTTTTATATCTAGCAAAACCTATATGTATATACCTATAGCTCAGCACTCTGGAAGTTGAGGCAGAAGGTTCACAAATTCAAACCTAGTCTGAATAACTTAGTGAGACCCTGTCTCAAAACAATCTGGTAATAATAATAAAGATAGTAAAATAATCCTTCAGGGATGTAGAGACCTTGGGTTTTATTCTCAGTACCACAAAAAAACAAAATAAGCTGGGGATGTACTAAGTGATAAAGTGCTTGCCTAGCATGTATGAGGCCCGGATTCAATATCTAGCACCAACACAAAAGAAAAAGTAGTTTATATCCAAGTGGAGGCACTTACTCATGGTGTTACTTGAGAGACTGAGTCAGGAAGATTGCTTGAATCTAAGAATTAAAAAACAGACTATAGGGCCGGGGATTTAGCTCAGTGGTTCCGGCGCCTGTCTTGTAAGCGTAGGGGCCTGGGTTCAATTCCCGGAAACCACATACAATACTGAGTGTGGAGACTCACGCCCAGCAGCAATTAGTACCACATACCACAGTGCCGGGCGTGGTGGCTCACGCCTATATCCCAGCACTCGGGAGGCAGAGGCAGGAGGATTGCTGTGATGTAAGTTGGAGGCTGAGCTCGGAGCCAGCCTGAACTACAAAGCGGGACCCTGTCTCAAAAAAAAAAAAAAATAAAAAACCAAAAAAACCAAAAAACAGACTATATAACATAGGGACATAGTATCACAAAAAAACAAAAACAAAATTCCACTTAAGAGGCTGAGGCAGGAGGATTGCCACAAATTTGAGGCCAGCCTGGACTACATGGTGATAGTACTGGGAAACAGGATATCTCCTTTTGAAAGACTGAAGTTGAGGGCTCAGTGGTAGAAAAATTGTTTAGCATATGCAAAGTGCTTGGTCCAATATCTAGCATAGAAAAAAGAATGATTGAATTTGGACCTTTATCTACACTGTATAGGAAATTAACTCAAAATGGAACAAAAGCTTAAATTTAAAATCTAAATTGAATTTAAAACTCTTAGAAGAAAATATAGATGATTGACTCCTGGTGGGGGGGAAAAAAAACAGGAAGAAAAAAAGAAACAAAGGAAAATGTAGGTGAAAATTCTCATGACCTTGAAGGCAATGCTTTCATATGATACAAAACAGGCAATGAAAGAAAATACATTAATTGGATTTACTTAAAATAAAACAAGGAATGTAAACATTATGTATTGCAAACATACAAAAAAAGAAAAGGGATCAATAGATGCAGGAAGAAGGAGGTAGGGGAAGGAAATGGGATGAATCAAAGGCCTTAAGATTTGGCATGTAGGGCCGGGGAGTTAGCTTAGTGGTTCCGGTGCCTGTCTTGCCAGCACAAGGACCTGAGTTTGATCCCCAGTAACCACATACCATACTGGGCATGGAGACTCACGCCCAGCAGCAACCAGTACCACATACCACCACAGTGCCGGGCTTGGTGGCGAACGCCTGTAATCCCAGCACTCGGGAGGCAGAGGCAGGAGGATTGCTGTGATGTGAGTTGGAGGCTGAGCTCAGGGCCAGCCTGAATCACAAAGCGAGACCCTGTCTCAAAAAAAAAAAAAAAAAAAAAAAAGATTTGGCATGTACACATTCCAACTCCACACAAGGACTACATGTAGTATGTGCTATGCACAGGCAGTGACAAACTAAAAGATTAAAAATAAAGTTATGCCTTAAATTATATAAAAGAAAAGAAAAAATGGGGCTGGGGATTTAGCTCAGTGGTTTCAGCATCTGCTGGGCAAGTGCAAAGTCCTGAGTTCGATCCCCGGTAACCACATACCACAATGCTGGGGGTGGGGGTGGGGGTGTGACTCACGCCTATAATCTCAGCCGAGGAGAGACAGAGCAGGAGGATTGCTGTGAGTTCGGGGCTGGCTTGGGCTACATAGTGAGTTTGGGGCTAGTCTAAGCTACAAAGCGAGACCCTGTTTCAAAAAAAAAAAAAGAGGGGGGCCGGGGAGTTAGCTCAGTGGTTCTGGCGCCTGTCTTGCAAGCGCAAGGGCCCGGGTTCGATCTCCGGTAACCACATACCATACTGGGTGTGGAGACTCACGTCCAGCAGCAATCAGCACCACATACCACAGTGCCGGGCGTGGTGGCTCACGCCTGTAATCCCAGCACTCGGGAGGCAGAGGCAGGAGGATTGCTGTGATGTGAGTTGGAGGCTGAGCTCAGGGCCAGCCTCAACCACAAAGCGAGACCCTGTCTCAAAAACCTAAAAAAAAAAAAAAAAGAAAGAAAAACTTTTGTATAGCAAAGGACACACTATTGGAAATTAACAATAAGACAAAACACACCAGCCAACAAGCTCAGCATGGCCTGTAATGCCAGCACTCTGGGAGCCTGATGCAGAGTATCACAAGTTTGAGCCCTGCCTGGGTGACGTAGTGAGTTTGTGAGACCCTGTCTCAAAATAAAAGATACAATAATAAAGGGCGAGGAATGTAGCTCGATAGTACAATACATTACCTAACATGTATGAGTTCCTGGGTTTAATTCCTAGCACTGGAAAAAAAAAACAGAATTGAATTTCTGACACGTACTATACCTTGGAGATATTACACTAAATCAAATTAACCAGAAGCAAAAGGACCAATATTTTGTGATTCTACTTATGTGAGGTATGTAGAGTAGACAAATTTGTAGAAACAGTAAATTAGTAGCAACTACGGTTGTATGGTGGGGAGTGGGGAGAAAATGCAGACTCTCCTGATGAGTGCAGAGTTTCTACTGGGGTGACGGACAAGCTCGGGAAATCGGTGGTGGGAACGGTTGTACAACGTCACTGTGAATGTAGTTAATGCCACTGAATTTTATAGTTGAAAAGAGTGAGGGCAGGAAATTTGGTTATGTAAGTTTACCACAACAAAGCAACACACAAAAAGGAATGACATTCTTCCACTTGCTGAACTGTGGGGAAACGTGGAGGCCGAGATGTGAAATGAGGCAGATGGAAAAGCACCATGACAAAAGATTCCACTTGCAGGAGGAGGAATACGAAGCCGCAAAGGGAGGAGGAGCAAAGAGGCCCTGGAGGGCTGGGGAGAAGGACGCATGAGTCAGCACCTAATGAGCGAGGAGTTTCTGTTTGGAACGACCGGTCTCCAGAAATAGATAGGGAGACAGTTATGCAACGTGGTCGGCATACTTACAGTCCTTGACCTATGCACTGATTCTTAATGATGGATGTATATTCTCATATCTTTAAAAAGGAACCTGTGATATAAAGAGAAAACTCTAGGAAAATAAACAGATGAATGTGTCATATGAATATTGAGTCCTCCCTGGCAGAGCACAGCCCTATGCACAGATTAGGATCTCGGAGCTCCTAGCCGGGGCTGAGAAAATGGATGAAGCTGGGTTTGGTGGTGCACATTGTAATCCCAGCACTCAGGAGGCTGAGGCAGGAGATTGCTGTGAGTTCAAGGGCAATCTGAGTTACGTAGTAAGACCCTGTCTCAAACTAAAATAATAAAATAAAATAAGGGTTGGTAGGGCCGGGGATTTAGCTCAGTGGTTCCGGCGCCTGTCTTGGAAGCGCAAGGACCCGGGTTCGATCCCTGGTAACCACATACCATACTGGGCGTGGAGACTCACACCCAGCAGCAACCAGTACCACATACCACAGTGCCGGCAGTGGTAGCTCACGCCTGTAATCTCAGCACTTGGGAGGCAGAGGCAGGAGGATTGCTGTGATGTGAGTTTGAGGCTGAGCTCAGGGCCAGCCTGAACCACAAAGCGAGACCTTGTCTCAAAAAACCTAAAAAAAATAAAATAAAATAAAATAAGGGTTGGTATGTAGTTCACTACAAAGGCCTATGTTCTAATACGTGGGGTGGGGGGGAGGAAAAGGAAGTCCTGTGAAGATGTGGTTTGTAAAACTCAATTTTCAATTTAGAGGGGGGATGATAGGACATTTGGATCTCCTCTCATGCCGTATATGAAGTAAATCCCGAAGAAAATCCCAGAAGACCTTGGAGTCACTGAAGTGAGTCACTGGCCTTGCCAAACCACTGATTGCCAGGTCAGTGGCCCCTGGCTTAGTGTGCCATGCGCTGCCAATGTGCCACACGCCGCTTCCTGGTACAGGGGGGACTGGATCATTCAGGGACATTTTTTTGAAACACACCCTACTGCGTTTCTGCAGCGTCACTCTTCCCACATCACCGGCCTGCCCTTTTCACCCCAGGTTTCCTAGCTGTGGGAAGGGTGGGGAGGTTCATAGTTATCTGGGGCAAGTGTGGGGCGCCTCTGGGGCAGCTCTGCCTGGGGGATTGAGTCAGATCTCTGTCTCTACAACTAGGGGTCGCCTTGGAGAGCAAGGACCCTGGGATAGCTCCTAGGTTCTTTTTTTTTAAAGACAAGTTCTCACTTTTTTTGTAGCTTAGGCTGACCCTGAGCTCAGCCTTGAACTCACAGCAATCCTCCTGCCTCTCTCTCCTGAGTGCTGGAATTATAAGCATGAGCCACCACGCCCGCACTGTGGAATGTGGCCAGTCTCCAGGCCTGGCATCATTGTATGTGATTGCCGTTGTATGTGGTTGCCATTGTATGTGGTTACGGGGATCGAACCCGGGACCTTACACTTGGAAGGCAGGTGCTGGAACCACTGAACTAAATTCTCAGCCCTTCTAGGCTCTTAACGGAAGTGCTAAATGGAGTGATAAATCAAGGGAAGGCAATGATGGGGCCAAAGCTTTGGGAGACCCAGGAAAGAGTTCAGCGTTAGCCGTGTTCAGTTAAGATGCCAAGGGGCGGAGGGAGGAGCCTCAGAGGAGGAGCGCTGGGGCCTCGCGCTGCGCAGGCTCAGATGCTCACTAAGGACAGTGGGCCAGGCAGGGGCTGTGTCAGAGCAGAGCTCGGCCCTTGAGGCGTGGGACAGGAGGTGGGACAAGCACACGGTGGACTTGGGAACCTGGAGCCCACGAAGAAGTGCTTAGCGGCGAGGGTCTGGCCAGTTCACCACATCATCACATTATAGGAGCCTCGCCTGTGGAGTTAGCAATATGACTCTCACTGGTTACTTTGATAGGGGCATGTGTATGTGTGTGTGTATGTGTGTGTATGTGTGTGTGTGTGAGACAGAGAGAGAGAGAGACTCTTTCTTTTTACCAGATTGTATATTATTTCCCCCTTAGAGTCCTCATAACACTTAAAATGTTAGGTTTTTTGTTTTTGAGACAGCGTCCTCCTGCCTCAGCCTCCCAGAGTACTGGGATTACAGGTGTTCACCATCACACTTAGCTGGAATTTTTGTTCGCTTGTTTTCCCCAGTACTGGGGAGTGAATAGAAGGGGCGTGCCACCCCTCATCTGAACTCGAAGTTGTCCTGCCCCAGCCTCCCGTGTGCTGCAGTTATAAGCATGTGCTCCCCGGCCTGGGTGAAAAGGCTGTTATAAGTGGATCCTTGGCTTGCTCTTCTTGTGTGCTCCGTGTGACACCAGAGCGTAGAACAGGCTCCAGAGCACGACAGGAGATTAATTAATTTTCTGTGTGAATGAATGAGAAGAAAAGAAAGTACGAAGAAGGTAAACTAGGTATAAGAAAAATATGTTATTTTTTCCACCTTTGGAGAGGCAAAGACTTCCAAATGAAGTGGAAATTAAAATTGATTAAAATTTTATTTTCAGACAGGATCCAAGCTGCCCAGGCTGGCCTCGAACTTGCAACCCTTCTGTCCCAGCCTCCCTAGGAATGAATATACAGGCGCACACGCTGTTTCCATCTAGTTTTCTCTTTTGTTCAGTGTGTGTACTTGATCCAGTCACAAAGTTAATGAACACATCCAGATGTTTGATCTTTCCCCCCAAATCTTTTTATTAATATACTTGTAGGACATACTGTTTAATTCCTTTTGAGGAGTCGATACATGTACATAATGCATCTTAATTCTTATGACTTCAAGAATTTTACCTTTTTCGGGGGAGAGGACCAGGATTTAAACTCAGGACCTTGTGCTTGCCAGGCAGGTGCCACATCACTGAGCTCCAGCTCCAGCCCCCAAGTTAAATGTTTCTGGTCTAACATTTAAGTCTTCTGGTCCATTTTGACTTTAGTATATGGTAAGAGATATGGGTCTAAATTGAACCTTGGGCATCGAGTAGACATTTTTCCCAGCAACACTTTTTTTTTAAAGGTTTTTCGAGACAGGGTCTCGTTTTGTAGTTCAGGCTGGCCCTGAGCTCAGCCTCCAACTCACATCACAGCAATCCTCCTGCCTCTGCCTCCCGAGTGCTGGGATTACAGGCATGAGCCACCACGCCCGGCACTGTGGTATGTGGTACTGGTTGCTGCTGGGGTGAGTCTCCACGCCCAGTATGGTATGTGGTTACCGGGGAATCAAACCCTGGCCCTTGCGCTTGCAAGACAGGTACTGGAACCACTGAGCTAACTCCCCGGCCCGCAGCAACACTTATTAAAGAGGTTATTTTTCATCCAGGTGTGTGACTTTGGCCCCTTTACCAAGGATCAAATAGTTGAACACATTTGAGGTTGTTTCTGCATCCTTTATTCTGTTTCATTGATCCATAGATTTGTTTTTGAGCCAGGGTTATGATGTCTTTATCATTATAGCTTTGTAATTTAACTCTAAATCTGGGGGTCTGATGTCCTCTGCTTTGCTTGTTACTCAGGATTGCTTTTGCTATTCTGAGTCTCTTCTGGGTCCATACGAATTTTAGGATTGCTTTCTGCAGTTTTGTGAAGAATGTTGCTGGTCTTGTAATTGAGGCTGCATTCCATCTGTGTATCAGTTTTAGAAATGTATCTGACTATTTTTGACTATTGGTTCTGCCTTTGCAAGAATAGGGAACATCTTTCCATTTTCTGATGGCTTTTTCTAGTTCTTCTGTCACTACACTATGGTCGTTATTGTAGAGGTCTCTCACTTCCTTAATTAGGTTACCCCCTAGGCATTTAATTTTTCTTGCTTATCATTCTATAGTGAATGGTATTTTTAAAAATAATTTCTTCCTCAGTGGGTTCATTATTAGTGTACCTGAACACTATTAATTTGTATGTTAATTTTATGTCCTGCTCTATTGCCAAATTTGGTTATTAATTGTAGGAATCTTTTGAGGTCTTCTATGTAGCACATCAGATCATCTGTAAATAATAATTTGATCTCTCCCTTTCCTATCCATGTCCCTTTTATTTCTTTTTCTTGTCTAATTGCTCTGGCTCGTGTTTCAGGTACCATACTGAACAGGAGTGGGGATGGTGGACTTTCCTGGCTGTTTCTGACTTTGGAAGGAAGTTTTCTTTTTCTTCGCCATTTAATACAATGTCGGCAGTAGTTTTCATAAAAGTCTTTTATCAGATTGTAATAATGTCCCTCTCTACTTATTTCCTTCAGTGTTTTTATCATGAAAAAATGTTGGATTTTGTCAAAGGCTTTTTCTGCATCTATTTAGGTGACTGTGTGATTTTTGTCTTTGCTTCTGTTTCTATGATGTATTACATTTATTTATTTGCATATGTCGAACCATCCTTTGACCCCTGGGGTGAAGCCTACTGGTCTTCATGTATACATAATCTTTTTGATATTTTGTTACATTCTGTTTGCTATTTTCTTGTTGAGGATTTTGCATCTATGTTTATTAAAGAGATTTGTTTATATTTCTCTTTTTCGGTTGGATCCTTGTCTGGTTTTAGAATCAGGGTAATCCTAGCTTTTAGGAATGACTTTGCAAGTATTATTTCTCTTTCGAGGTCGTTATAAAGCTTGATTAATGTTAGATCTTTTTTGAAATTTTTCTAGAACTCGGCAGTAAATCCTTCTGGACTTGAGCTTTTCTTCATTGGTAGAGTTTTTTTTTTTTAATTACTGATTCAATATTATTGTCTATTATTGGATTATTCAAGATTTTAAATCTTATTGGTTTGCTTTTGATAATTCATATGTATCTAAGAATCTATTGATTTCTTCTAAATTATTAAATTTATTGGTGTACAGATTTGTGAAGTTGCTTAGAATGATGATTTCAACAGTGTCTGTTTCATTTCTAATTGCATTTTTTTGGGGTCTTCTCCCTGCCTTTTTTTGGTAAGATTGAGTAAGAGTTTGTCTATTTGGCTTATTCTTTTGAAGAACCAACTTTATAGATCATGGATTTTTGTTTGTTTTAATTCATTGATTTCTGCTCTGATCTTTATAATTTCCTTTCTCATACTAGCTTTGAGTTTGGATTTTTCTATAACTTTGAGGTACATAATTAGGCCAAGTGTTTCTTGCATGAGGAAAAATAATTGTGCTTTAAAAAAATATATACACAAATGCCACAAGCAAAAGGAGGCTGAGAAGATAACTAAATGTAAGGCGCTACCCTGGACATGGGCCCAGAAGAGAGGACAGTAGGGGAGAAATCAATGGCCAATAATGAGCCACTAATTGTAACAAATCAATGTAAGATGTAAACTTAATGTACAATATTAATACTAAGAGAAACTGAATGTAAAAGGTCAAGTGGATAAGGAATTTCAGTAACATTTGCTCAACACCTCCTTAAATACAAAATTTTACAGGAAAAAACCCCACCAACACAGTGAAGAAACAATCCCCAAAATGGGGGAAATTTTTTACTAGCTACTCCTCAGACAAAGGACTAAGATCTAGCATATACAAAGGACTAAAAAAGAAAAAAATCATCCCCCCAAATTAAAAATCCCAGTCCAAAAACAGGCATCTGAAATGAACACACTATGCAGATGAAGAATAAACAGCCAATAAATATATGAAAAAATATTCACCATCACCAGTCATCTGAGAGAGGCAGATTAAAACAATTGCAAGACCCCATCTCCTTCCAGAAAGAATGGCTGTCATCAAGAAATCAACCAATAACAGCTTGCCAGACCCCAGTCCAAGAAGGGTGCCCTCTGGCCTAAAAGCAGCAGTGGGAGATAGAGTCCTCAGGAAAGAAAGAGAGTAGGCTTGAGCTCCCCACTGCCGCCCTCTTGGCTGCCAGCGCCTCAGCCTGGCCTGGAGGAGAACAGCAGCAGGAGAAACCTTGCCCACAGATGGTCTCTGGACTGTGTGACTGTCATTAGCTCTGAAGGCATGTTTCCTCCCTGATCCACATGATTCCAATCAAAGACATTACTGATCTTTCACATCCGTGAAGAGCATCTGCAGAAGAGGAGTGTTGGGACTTGTCTGGTAAAATAACGGGGTAACTGGGCTGAGGGGCTAGGATTAGAAATAAATTGAGACAGGAAAGTTAGGGTTGGAAGGACTCATCAGTCAATATTGAAGGAACGCCGCATTTATTTCTCAGGCTTCTTTTTTTTAAGGTTTTTTGAGACAGGGTCTCGCTTTGTGGTTCAGGCTGGCCCTGAGCTCAGCCTCCAACTCACATCACAGCAATCCTCCTGCCTCTGCCTCCCGAGTGCTGGGATTACAGGCATGAGCCACCATGCCCGGCACTGTGGTATGCGGTACTGGCTGCTGCTGGGTGTGAGTCTCCACGCCCAGTATGGTATGTGGTTACCAGGGATCGAACCCGGGTCCTTGAGCTTGCAAGACAGGCGCAGGAACCACTGAGCTAACTCCCTGGACCTCTCAGGCTTCTTTTTTATACTAAAAACCAGGTCTGTTAAAAGATTACATCAGCACAAGTTAAAGTGTGATTGTAAGAAACACATCAGCAGGAAATTTCAACAGAATCCTTAATAGCTAAGAAATTTTTTTGAAGTTTTCTCTAACACTTATCTTTAATATCTAGGCCACCCAAGCTAAAGCAGGTTAAAAGATTAAGCTACAAGCTCTGTTTTTTCTCCTTTTACATTTATTGCTAAACTATCTTTAAGTAACATCATGTTGCATTATGAGCCGAACCTAAACCTTATCTCGCAAGTCGCTGTATAGAGAGCAAACACAATTTATTCTGTTACTGCGGTTTTTTTTTTTCAATTTGTACAAGTTGTTATTGTGAATGTTTTAGGGACGTATGTCACTGAGCCCATTTCTTCAAGGACCAAACCACCTCCGTGTTTACTTTTAGACCAGCCAGGGCAGCAACCTGAGGAGGTTGCAGATCTTCCTCACTGGCCTTTGCCAGCTTCCTTTGTAGTGCAGATCTCCTGATTATTCAGTGCAGCACCAGAAGCAGTCACCTTAAAGGAGAACGGCTAAATTCCTAAGGTGCAGCTCCTGACAGAGGAGGGAAAAGATGGGTGTGAAATGCTCAGAAAACTATGCTTCAAAATGACGAACATTTCCGTGATGTCACCATTCTTGTCCAGGATAAAATCTTCCAGGCTTATAAGGTGGTACATGATTTCTTGGGCACCAAACTTGGAGGCTAAGCAGAGGATGAGAACAAAAGGGTGTTGGATCTGCATTTGTCGCAGTGATGGGCTTTGTAAGACAGAAATCATGAGACCTAGGAGAACCAGTTGACTTAAAAACTTGTACCAGTTTTTTTTCCTTTTCTTTATTAGAATGTGCTTGCACAGCCACTGTCTAACAGAAAATGTTACGGATGTCCTAGCTGCAGCCAGCTATATGCAAAATACTAGTGTTGCTAGCACCTACTCAGAGTTCATGAAATCAAGTATCTTATGAAATATGCCTAATAGCCAGCCAGAAAAGAGTGGAGATGCTGGATAAGAAAAGTATTCTCAGTGCAGTTTTACTCTTCAAGATGGAAGCATTTGCCCAGTATCTTCAGAGTGCAGATGGAAAGACTCACCCCTGGGAGAAAGTGCAACAGCTATTGTCACATCTCCCGAGAGTCCTATAAACTACACACAGAGGAGTTCACCTCAGGTATTGAATTCTTCAGCTTCATACACAGAAAATAGAAATCAATCAGCTGACTCAAACTTTTCCTTGGACTTCTTTTTTTTTTTTTTTTTTGAGGTTTTTTGAGACAGGGTCTCGCTTTGTGGTTCAGGCTGGCCCTGAGCTCAGCCTCAAACTCACATCACAGCAATCCTCCTGCCTCTGCCTCCCGAGTGCTGGGATTACAGGCGTGAGCCACCACGCCCGGCACTGTGGTATGCGGTATTGATTGCTGCTGGGCGTGAGTCTCCACACC
>PVIR01001860.1:0-112653 GCA_004026965.1 Petromus typicus | reverse complement strand
CCTGTTTTCTTCCTTTGTTGGTTGTTAGACTTCCTAGTGAGCTCAGCTGGGACCAGCACTTCTTTTTGTTTGTTCTAGAAGGCCATTAATTATTGATTTAATTTCTGCAATAGAAATAGGCCTATCAGAATCACTCTTGTGTGAATTCTGGCAGATTGTTTCTTTCAAGAAATTGGTCCAAAGACAATAAATTGGTCCATTTAATCTAGGTTATTAAATTTGGGGCACAGAGTTCACAGTTTCCCTTCATTGTTCTCTTTGTGTTTGTGGGGTTAGTCCTGGTGATCTCTAATTTTCTTCCTCTTCCTCTTCTCCTTCTCCTCTTTCTTTTTCTTTAGATGGGATTTCGCTGTGGTCTCCATCCTGCCTTGATATCTAGGTTTACTCCACCCTCCTTTCTCAGCCTCTGGTGTAGCTGAGACGACAGGCATGGGCCACTATACCTGGCTGGGTTTTTGTGCTGGACATTAACCCGGGGGCCTCATGTGCCTGCTACTCAGCAAGCTACATCCCAGCCTTGCGATCTGATGTCTGATGCTAAGTTGTGCCTTCTTCCTTCCCTGGTTGACTGGATAGATGTTTGCTCATTTAACTGGCCTTTTCTAAGAGCAGTATTTTGGAGCAGCGTGTGCTCTTCCTCCCTCTGTAATGCTGGAGCGCTGGTCTTGGGCACCTGCCTCCATTCAGGTCCGCCAGGCTGTGATGCTGAGGCTGCCTCCCCCGGAAAGAATCCGGGTGAGTATTCCCTGTGGATCCTTTCTGTCTCCTTGCTCTGCTCCCACCTCTCTCCAGAAGGACTTGTTAGCGCTCCTACATGTGGAGCCTCTCTGGTGGGCCTGGGTCTCTCGGGCACTGTCCCCGCCCAGCACAGGTCCTCACTGGGTCTCCCTTCTGTGCTTTCTGCTCCAGCAACTTTGGAGCATCCACCTGCACTGCCAGCCTCTGTTTTAGCGAAGGAGATCTGCCCAGGAGCTCGCTTTTCCCCCAATCCAAGAAAAGTCATTGAGTTTTTTTTCAGTTGGTCCCTCTTTGTCGTTGGTATTGAGATGAAGGGGCAGCTTCTAGGCATTTTATGTGCAGGGCCAGAAGCTGGGAGTCTCTTTCCATTTTTCTGAAGACATTTGTGCCAGACATGGGGTTCTAAGATGCTCAGGCTTTTTCTCTTTCAGCACTTTGAAAATGTTCCATTATCTATGCACTCCATTATTGCTGAGCAGAAACCCAGCCTTGCTGTTTTCTCCTGGGTGTGTGATATGCTTCTCTTTGACTACTTTTAAGACATTTTCCCTTTTCATCTTTAGTTTTTGTGGGTTTAGCATAGTACAGCTATGTGTGGCTTCCTCCACAGTTACCCTGCTAAGGCCAACCAAGACCCTTAGATCTCTGTGCTAGTTTTTTCCATTACATTTTGATTTGGGGAGTTATGAACCCTTTGGATATTTTTTTCTGTTTCACTCTTTCTTCTTCCTCCTTCTGGGATGCCAGTCAGAGATGCATCAGAGGACTCAGCTCACTCAGCCCTGTTCCAGACTTTTAAAAAATTTATTTATTAGGTTTTTTGGTACAGTGTAGACCACACGTGTCTTGATTCTTATTTTTTCCTATCCCCCCCTCCCCTCACATCCTCTTTCCCTCCTTATTTATAAAAGCTATGTTTTCATTTTATCTTTCTTATTTTTCTTTCCCCTTCCTCCCTTTTCCCCTTCCCCCTCCCCAGCATTCCTTTCCATTTGAAATTTTTCTTGCTATTTCAGTGTCGCAATGTCTGTTTCAAGTTCTTTTTTAAACTCTTACTTTTTCTTTGGGCTTGATTAATTCCTATTGATTGTCCTTTAAATTTACCGGTCCATTTTCTGTTTCTGCAGGCTCCAGTCTGCCATCTAATTTTTTTTTCATTTCAGATATTGAATTTTCCAATTCTAGGATTTTCATTTGATTCTTTTTTAGAGTTCTCATCCCTCCCTGGTATTTCTCATCACTCTGAGAACACCTGGAGATGGCCCGCAGCTTCGCAATGGTGCAAAGCCATGCACAGCCGGGCGAGCTGCACTTCCGGCTTGGAGTTAGGTCTCTGCAGGCTAATGTTTTGCACAGGGTCGCCTTGCACCTGGCTTGGATGGTGACAGTACCCAGCCAGCCCCACATCCGCAGGCTGATTGCACCATCCTCCCCTCCTCCACTGTGTGCCGTGTGGCTGAGCTAGGATGCTTGATAACTTAAGGGTATTCAGTCCCCTTTCAGCTTACAGTAGGTGAACTAACACTAGGTTTATCTGGACACAACCCTGTTATAATTCAAAGGGCATCTCTACATTATCTTGTGTGGTATGAATTTTTTAAAAAACAAGTTCATAATCCTTAAGGTTCTTGTCCAGTAATTTTAACATCAGGGTCATCTGTTGATTTTCATCTTTTGATTCTTTAAAAATTTTGGCTTCAGATCACATTATTCTACTTCTTTGCAGCCTTAGCAATTTTGAATCATACAGTGGGCTTTGTAGATGACACACTGCAAGCTCTGCACTCTATTACCTTTCCCTGAAGAATTAGTACTGTTTTACCAACAGGCAACTCAGCTATTAGCAGTCTCTTTGGTCTTGGAGTTAGGCTTTGAAAGGGGAGGTTCACCCCAGATTTGCCTTTAGTCTTGTAAAAAGGCTCCACTTAGCCCTAGAACAGTGGTGATGAATGTATGGCATGTGTACCGCACGCAGTAAGATGTTTGTATCATCAAAAGTTCTAAAAAGCTCACCTCTCTGCCTTGAGTGCAGCCTATGTGCTTAGAGCCTGGTGCTTCTTTGGTCCCTCTGAAGAGTTAACTTTGCAGAAATTAAATTTTAAATTCTAGCTGTGCAGGAGTTGAACATTAAATTACATTGTCCGTGAACTGAGCAGCCGATCCCGTCTCTCACTGGTCTTTGAGGCTGAGACCTTCAGCAGCTCACCTTGTGCAGAGCAGACAAGAGGGAGCCGGGCTGTGGGAGAGGGCGTGCCCTGCAGACCCCAGGGCAGCCTTAGGGCCCTACACTTCACTCCTCTGCTTCTCCCAGCTGCCGCTTTCTGCCTGACCTCTGCTCCCACCCGTCATGCCGTGGGGAGGAACCCCCCAAACAGACACCTGGTCTTCAGTGCAGTGTCTTCTGCAGGGTTAACCTGCTTTTGTTTGTTCTTAGATATCTCTACATAGTTTTTATATTTGATTCAGAATGTACCTACTGTCATAGTCTGGTATAAGCTATTCTAGCATTATTGGAATATATAGACTTTTAATGCACCCTAATTAAAAAATAGTAACTAAGGACTCACAGAAAGCTGTGAAAATAGTGTATAGAATCCATTGTACCCTCCTTCCAGTTTCCCCTAGTGGTAAAGACTCTTGTGCAAAACCAGAGAAAGGGAATAACCAGTGTTTTAATACATCAACTAGACTGCAAACCTTATGCAGTTTGGGTGTGGGTGTGTGTGTGTGTGTGTGTGTGTGTATGTGGGTGTGTGATCCTTTGCAATTCTGTCCTCTGCACAGATTTGTGTAACTATTTATTATGTCAAGAAGTTCTCTTGGGTGATGCTTTCTTACAACCCAGCCATACAAGATGTGCCACACCATCTGTGTACTGTGGTTGTATTTGTGCCCCAAGGACTCTGGTCTTCGGTGTGGCAGGGCTAGAAGTGAGGCATCAAGAGGCAAGGCCTCATGGGAAGGAATTAGGCCACAGGGGACACTGCCTCAGGAGGGACTGATGTGGAGCCCACGTGGTCCCACAAGCAGGCTGTGAAAGCGTGAGCCTGCGGTGCTCTCTGACTTTCCGTTTCTCAGTGCCACCTCCCCTGTTGGTATTCCTCCTGCTGCTGTCTGCTGGTGTGAGCAGAAGGTCTTGTCCAGAGTTGAGCTCCAGACCTGGGGACTAATCAGCCTTCCATCTGCACACACTTCCTAGCCTCCAGTGCACTGTTACAGCACCAGCGGGCAAACTCATATACTGTCTCAGCCCCGCCCCCAGGAAGCCACCCACTTGCTCTGCATGCCCTCTGTACCATTCCATTAGTTGGTGATACATGGAGAATGGCTTTTCTCACTGAACACAGTGCCCCTAAGAGCCACCCAGGATGGTGTATTTGTCAATGAGTTCCTGAAAAAATATCTTAATATATAGCTCAGAAATTTAAAAAATATTTATCAAAACTTGAAGTTTCAAAGATAAACTTTTTTATTTGGGGACAGTTCTGGATTGTCTTGTTATGAGGACAGTACAGACAGTTTCCACATCCCACTTTCTCTTTTTGACATCATCTCTAGTGAGGTAGATTTGCCTCCTTAAAGGGGCTGATGCTGATATATTGTCACCCGGATCCATGCTTCCGAGGCAGCTTCTCACCATGAGGTTGCTGAGGCTGGGCCCAGATGGCCCCCAGGTCTCCCCTCCCCACCGCAACCCTTGGAAGACAGGCAGGTATGGGCTACACTTAGAGTTGGAAGTCACGTTCCTGTCCCTGGAACAGAGGACCTATGTCGTAATTCTGTATGAGAAGATCGTACTCATTTATTTATTCATTCATTTAATGAACTATTTACATCAGTATGGACTCACAGACATTCACTTTATACTTTTTTTTTTTTTTTTTGCGACAGGTTCTCGCTTTGTAGCTCAGGCTGGCCCTGAGCTCAGCCTTAAACTCACATCACAGCAATCCTCCTGCCTCTGCCTCCCGAGTGGTGGGATTACAGGCGTGAGCCACCACGCCCGGCACTGTGGTGTGTGCTACTGATTGCTGTTGGGTGTGAGTCTCCACACCCAGTATTGTATGTGGTTACAGGGGAATCGAAGCCAGGCCCTTGTGCTTGCAAGACAGGTGCCTGAACCACTAAGCTATATCCCCGGCTGTTCATACTTTTGATTGTAATCCGCGACATCATTTATTTTGTCTTCTAAGTCTCCACTTGGTGCATGGGGATTGCTTTCCTGAGCTCTTATCCTGTTTACACCCCTCACAGCAACGCTTTGGAGACTGGGTCTCACTAAGCCACTGAATTCCCCAAGCGGGACTCAAACCTACACTCCTCCTGCCTCAGCCTCCAGAGTGCTGAGATTATAGTGCTTTGGCTTTTTTAATGCCCTTTCTTATTTCTTGGCATCATTTGATCCACAAGGCTCATCTTGTACTTTCCTGACCTGAACCCTAGTCAGATTCCTTCCTGAGAAACCTGTTTGCATTTCCTGATTATAGGATTGGGATTTTAGGTGTGTCTCAGCCGATAGAGGGCTCCATGCAGGCCCGTGTGTGCACAACTGTAGATGCCTCTGCAGCGAGCCTTCGTGTTTATACTGTGCTGAAATGAGTCCATGGATCCACTGGACCCTCCACGGCTCTGTGCATTGCTCATCCCAGTGACACAGCTTGTGCCCTCCCTCGGTGGGCACAGCTTGACGGACAGCTGCCATGCTCCGCTCCACTCCTCTTGCTGTCACCCTACAGGCTGCACAGTGTTGAACATCATTCCCGTCTCCCTTGGGTCAGTCCACACACTGGCACACTGCATGCTGTCCCGGGTGATATCCAAATTTACACGTCTATCTGGTTTCATATATTTGTGCTACAAAGTTCTGTGGCTTTAACCGGTGTCTGCATCCAGTGTTTTTCCTGTTCTAAAACTCCCCCTCTTCAACTGTGCCATCATCCCCCTGGGTCTTCCATTGCCTCTACGGTTTTGCTTTTTCCAGCATGCCGTAGAATTGGAAATTTGTGGCATGTGGGCTTTGAGCGTGGCGGCTGTCCACAGGGTGTATCCTTTCACGAAGCAGCAGGCATTTAGTATCCACCTGTGTCTTCTTAAGGACTGGTGCATCGTTTCTTTTTCCTGCTGAATACTATTCCATTTCATGGATGAACTGCAGACTGTTTATTCGTTTTCCTATGAAGGGCATCTTGGATGCTTCCAGTTTAGGGCAATTACGAATAAAGCTGCTATAAACATTCATATGCAGGTTTTTGTGCGGCCATAAGTTTCCAACTCAGTTGGGTAAATACTGAGGAGTATGATTGATGGATCATATGGTGAGATTATATTTAGCTTTGGAAGAAGCTGCCAGGCTGTCTTCTGAAGTGGCTATGCCATTTTGTGTGTGACCAGCAGCAACTCCATCTTCCCAGTGTGACCTGCACAGTGGTTGGCCCTGGCTCCCTGCCAGCACCCAGGTGTCCCCTGGTGGGCTCCACTGGTTCCCTTTGCCGGTCCCCGGTGGTAAGTACTGGTGGGCACCTATTTGTTGCGTGCATATCCTCTTTGATGAGAAATCTGTTCAGACCTTTTCCCCACTTTTTAAGTAGGTTGTTTGCCTTCTTCTTATTGAATTTTAAGAATTCTTTGTTTATTTTGGATACGTGCTCTTTAGCAGATATATGTCTTGTAGGATTTCCCCCAGTATGTGAATTGTTTTTAACCTCCTATAGTGTCTTTGAAGAACAGACAAGTTTAATTTTCATAATATCCAGTTTATCCTCTTCTTTGGTTGGTTCTCCCATGGGTATCAAAGATAAAAAATCAAACTCAAAGTCAGGTAGAATTCTGTGTATGATTTTTTTTTATGTACTTTCACACTTTACTTTTGGATTTATGGCACAGTTTGAGTTTGTTTTTGTGAAAGGTCTGGATTTAGGGCCAAGAATCATTTGTTTGCATTGTGAGTATTCAATTATTTCAGCACTTGCTTCAGTGCTAGAAGTCGGGCCCAGGCCTGGTCGCCGCCAGGTGAGTCTTCAGCCCCTGAACGACACACCACCCTCTCCCTGGGCTTGGAGGGACAGCGCCCCCACCCCACCATTCAGCTGCCCTGTCCTCAGGAATCGCTCCATGTGGGCCTCCCCTTCACAGCTCGGTGCTGCCGGGAGCCCGCGGCCTGACTGACACCCAGGAAATCAGCCAGGTGAATCTTTCACTTCTGCAGGACTGTGATGACCCTTCTAGGTCATTTGTCTTTCTTCTTAAGATTTGAAACGTTTTTTGATGCCAGTGAAGTGACTTTCTGGACATTTGAAGTCACATTAAATCTGTACATTAGCAATGTTAATCTCCCAATCCATGAACACTGAATGTTTGTTTAGCTGTTTAAGAAAAATTATTTCTGGGTCAAGGATTTAGCTCAGTGGTTCCAGCATCTCCCTGGCAAACACAAGGTCCCAGGTTCAATCCTCAATACCGTATGTCACAATACCAGGTATGGTGGTTCGTGCCTGCAATCCCAGCACTCGGAAGGCAGAGGCTGAAGGACTGCTGTGAGTTCGAGGCTGGCCAAGGCTACATAGTGAGTTCAGGGCCAGCCTGAACTACAAAAGCGAGACCTTGTCTCAAAAAACTTAGAAAAGAAAAAAGAAAAAAAAAGAAAAATTATTTCCCTCAAGTTTATTTCCCTTTGTTTCCTAAAGAATTTCCATGAGGTAAATGCTCCTTTTCTATTTTCAGGGCCCACACTGTTCTGCTCCCTCCTGCCTTGTGGCTCTGGACCGGAAGCCGCTGTTCCTTGTCCCCAAGATGGGACAAATCTGTTCCCTCTGGGTGTTTTTGGAAACTTTCCTTTGTATTTAGATTTCACAAGTCTGACTGTAATCTTTCTTGCAATGGATGTTTTTTTAGTTTCTCCCGTGTGGAGTTCTTTTGACTTGTTAGATTTGTAGCCTTATGCTTTTGACCAATTTGGAGAATTTCCAGCCGCTTGTCCATCAGATTCTTTTGAAGTAACTCCTTTCCGGTCCTCCTGGGATGTCAGGAGCATCCCCACCAGGCGCTCTGTGCCTGTCCCAGAGGCTCCCAGCTGCTGTTCTCAGACTGGCCTATCTGAAGACTTGCCTGAGCCAGTTTGGAGTTTGTTGCCTCTTTCTTAGTCATCTCCAAACAGGACTCATCTGGTGACGTTTTTGCATTGTAGTTTTTATATGAAGTGTGTATTTCCCTTCTTTTTTTAAAAAAATGTATCTTCCATTTTCTTCAATGAGATTTTTTTTCCCAAGCAAGTTCACAGTTCTTGCTGAAACATTTTTATGGCTGCTGCACGAGCCCACATCTGAGTCCCTTCGGTGTTGGCATCTGCCAATCACAGCTCCTCATTTGAATCCTGACTGCCTGATTCTGGTACGAGCAGCCAGTGTTTTATTGTCTTGGATACTTGGAGAATTAGGTCATGGAACCCTGTGTCCTGTTTCATCTTCCTTTTGAACAGGGAGCCCCAGGTGTGGCATGGGGCTGGGAGGGACAAGCCTTCAGTTCCTCGCCTGACTGCTGGGGCCCTGGGCTGGTGCGGCACCCGTCACTTCACCGGGCTGGGAAGGGCAACACTCCTGGCCAACACCTCCCTGTGAAAGGCAGATGCTTAATTTGCACTGCAGTTGGCTGCTGTGGGGGTGGGGGTGGCAGTTCATCCCCACTGGGCCTATGGGCACCAGGGAGTGTGGGCAAACCTCCACGCCTCCTTTTACCTTCTCCACTTCATTTCTTGGGCCTAGGGCTATTCTCTCTCCGCTGGACCACCAGCACCAGCCCCATGCGTGGGACCAGTAGCCAAGAGTATAGGCTATCGGGCTCCCTGGTCAGCACCGGACAAGGAGGCAAGGGACATGTTGGGCTGTGGCTGTGGTGGATCTGATACTTTCATGTACCTTTTTTTATTTTTATTTTTGTTCTGTGCCAGTCCATAGTCAGGAAGACAAGCACCTATTACCTGCTGTGTGGGAGGCAAAAAAAAAGTCCTAGAGCTCGCGTTGAGTCCTCTTTTGAGCCTTTCTGCATACTCCTAAGGTCATTTGTTCTGTTATTCTGGGGTTTTCTCCCTGTAAAAGGCGTGAGTGGGAAGGCATTGCCCATCTTGGTTGGGCAGAAATTTCTCCTTTGGCTTTTTCTCCCGACCCTTTTTTAAGGAAACAAAGTTCTCAAAGATCTCCTAAAATAGATGAGTGAGTCCTCCCAGAACTATAATCCTCAGCATGAAGGACACTTAAGAGGAGCCTTGCTTTCATAACTGCTAACATATTTTTAGACTGTTACAACAAGGAAAACACAGCAATAAAAATATTCTCGTAGAATTCCCAGCCTCCCACAGCTCAGTGCCCCAGTATGGAGCACTGGGTTTGGGTCAAGAGGCAGAAGGCAGGTTCCTGGGGCACATCCCTCTGTCCTTTGCCAGCTGCTGACTTTCTGCACTTGACTCCTGGTCCCCACTGCTGCTCAGCATGACTCCTGGTGCAGTCCCCTGCCCAGGCCGAGGATCGTCAGACCAGTGTCTAACCTCGCTGGGCCAACTCTTGTTCCTCTGTAAAACCGGAACAAGTCCTTGCAAACCTCATGGAGAAACCGGGAGGATCAGCACAAACTATGTGTGTAAAGACGCGCAGGAGAGGCCAGGAGTGTGCCCTCCATGCACATTTGTTCAGTGGATTCAAAGAGGAGCAGAGCGGCCCTGCAGGGGGTATTGTGCCAAGTTGCCAGCAAGCTGCTCTCTCACCTGCCACACCCGTGTCCTGCCCGAGGGGCTGCCCTTGGCCTTGCTGCTCCTAAAGCCAGTCTACCACCGGAGGCGGCTCTCCTGTGGGTGAGTGAGTGTCTCCTGCTGCCCCTTCGGCGAGTCCCTCCCCCCCAATGCACCCTGATTGCTGGCTGGGGACAGGTGAGCAGCAGAGAGGACTGTAACAAGGGAGACGCCGAGCTGCTGAGGCCAAAGAAGAGCGGGCAGACCCGGACAGGCGGCTTCGGAGACTAAGGCAGCTACGTCATCTCTAAAGAAGACTGGACTGGGGCACAGGCACTTCCTGACGATGTGCCCTGCCTATCATGAGTGCCCTGTGAGATCCTGCCTAGGTCCCTACAAGTGTTCCCCTCCTTTTCCACAGCCCCATGAAAGCAACGATTTAGTCTACAGTAACAGGAATGAGAACCGCTGCTGTCCCAGCCATAGTCCCCATCTGGCCCACGCTGTAGCTCTCTCCTGGTGTCAGAGACAAGATGCCTTGCTATTTGGAGCAGAGGGAGAGACTGAGGCAGGGTGAGTGGGCCGGGTGTCAGCTCCACCCTCTCCCCTGGGAGTGGAGGTCCTCGGACCTCAAAGGAGACTCCGGGATGGGGGCGCCCCTGAGCTGGATGGTGAGAGGAAGGAGACACGCACTGTTGTGCCAGGAGCCCTGCGGGGTTGCTCTGTGCTGAGTTGGGTCTCCCAGCCAGAACCCCCAGGGACCATGTGTTCTCCCTGGTGGGCTCCGGGGCATGACTGTCCATTGGCACTGAGCTCCTGGCTTCTAAGGGCTTCATCAGAATGGCCCTTGCTCTCCCTTTCCTTCTGGCCTCTGACCCTGCTCAGTCTCCCAAGTCCTCCCCGTGTGAGGCCACAGCAGTTGCAGAAGTCTGTTCAAGCAGGCAGACTTTTCCCAGCATGTACCTCACTATATGCAGCCACTTCCATCTCCCAGAGCCACATGCTTAAGTGTGGACTATGCTTTCTGGTCTTAATTTCTGTACTAGTCAGTTCAGCTTCTGTAACTAAAATACCATAGCCAGGGTGGCTTATAAACAACAGAAGTTATTTATTACCCTTCTGGTGGCCTGACAGTTCAGGATCAAGGCACAAAACAGTCTGGTATTGGTAAGAGCTCTTGTCCCCGTCGGTGGACAGCCTTTTTCTCACTATGTCTGCAGGTGGCAAGAAGCAGAAAGCTCTCTGGGAGCCCAGGAAAGGGGGCGAGGGCAGTTACTTGGGCCCCACCCTCAGGACCTACTCACCCAGCATACCTGCTAATGCTGCTACCTTGAGGTCTGGGCCTTACAACCTGGCTTTCTGAGACAAGACCTCCAATCTATGACCATAGCTCCTTGGTCTCCTCTGGGATTGTAATACATTGCTGTACCTTGACTTAGTACAACTTCACCTTATGGTTCTGGAGGTCAGAACTCCAAAATGCGTTTCATTAGGCCACATCTAAAGTTCTTTTCTAGAAGGTCTGGAGGAGACTGGTCTCCCCGATTTTTCCAGCTGGGAGCTGTGTGGCCGCATCCCCAGCCCCCTAACCCTTAGGACTGCACCCCACCAGGCCTTCAGTCAGGAGCATCTCTCCAGTTCCAAATCTAGTCTGAATGCCTATAACGTCCCTTTGCCATGTGGGTGGTGCAGTGACAAGTTCTAGCATTGGAGGAATACCTACAGAGGTCATTATCTTGGGGCCACATCAGCCCTTCCACAGCTATAGGGGCCAGGTAGAGTGCCCTATTCCATGCTCCTGTGGAACCTGCACTGCACCTCAACACAGGCCCTGCTGCGGAGGGTGGGAACACAAAGCTGTCTTTGGATGGAGCGCTGCTCTCACATCTGAAGAGGCGCTGGGACCTGCCCCAGCCAGGTTCCCACAGGCACTGCCTTTACGGGGTTCTCTCACTCCAGACCCTTGTAATTTCTAAATGAGGTTACAAGTTTCCTGTCGCTGTAAAGTTTAACAAGCTGGAGCTCCCTTGTAAAAGACGAAGCCTTTCCCTGTGCAGCTGTGTGAGCTCCAAGCTCAAGCTCCCCTGGGCTGCAGCCCTGTGTCCACCCTGAGCCCCACAAGTATGAGTTCCAGGAAGCCTGGGCAGGCACTGGGCAGGCAGGGCCAAGAGCCAGGCATCACCACAGCCTGCTGAAGCCACTGCCCATGCCCGCCTGCCCTGTTCCTGCATAGAGAAAGCAGGATGTCCCAGGCTTCCCGTCTCTCCACATGGGCAGGGCAGGCAAGGTGCCAGGCCTAGCCAGGGCCACAAGGCAGGCTGGCTTCACTGAAGGCAGATTAAAGGCATCCATCTTCCAGTACATGGAGCCACATAGGGGTCAGCGGGGCCTGGTGTGTGCAAGATGATGCAGGATCAAGAGCTGCAGGGCAGCCCGCAGGCCCTGGGTACTGGGGCTCTACCCATGCCTCCCTGTGGCCCCAGACTCTGGTCTTTGTACTCCTCTCGGAGACAGTGACTGCTGGGTGGCAGTGGCCCTCAGGCTGTCCACTGAATGCCTATGTGGAAGCCTAGGCTCCTATGTTCTTTTAATGAAAATGAGAAATTCTTTCAAATCAGCAAAGCTGAACAAGTTCAGGAAGGCACAGGAGAGAAAGGTGCAGACAGACAGCTCTGTCCAGTCTCTTCTTCTGGCTCTGTGTGTCCCCTGGTTATCTGGTTGCCAGGGCTCTGGAAAGCTGACCCTTTCTGAGTCTCACTGTGTCTATACAGCCAGGTCCTGCCTCACCTCACAGGAGGGCCGAGTGCTGGGCCCACAGAGGGTAAGCACGTTCCTGGGCCAAACGCAGTGTACTGAGGTGGGCCCAGGACAAGTGAGGGAGCACTGGCTGGCTGCAGGCAGGCTCCTGGGCTGGGCACCTTGGGTTTCCTGGGCCCAGAGAATGGGGTGACAACGCATGTGTAACAGATGGGTCCCCCTATGCTCTCAGCCTTCCTGCCTGCAGGACCCAGGGCCTCAGACACCAGCGCTTCAAACACCAGCAGCCTCTGTGCTGCCCCAGTGCCATTCCAGTGGTCAGGAGTGAGGGCCAGGGTCTCAGGGTGTTTGATCGAGCAGGAGGGACATAGGAGCCCCACCCGGTGTGCTCATTGCCTGTGGAGTTGCCCCAAGTGTGGGAATTTAGCTTGCAACCTTACAACCCACGGACACGGTTGGGGTGGAGCTACAGTTCTCAGTGGCCTGAGGTCAGACTCTCATTTCTGCTGGCCCTAAAGGACTCAGCCCCAGAGCTCTGGGGCCCAGGGAATGAACTCTCCACCTCCATCCAGGGCCCCACCTGGCTCTACAGCCCATGGGCAACTCTCCCTGCACTCGAGGACCCCTCCAGCCCTCATGGGGATCCCTGTGTCTGCCACACCTGAGCCTACAGGACCAGACATGAGGCACCAAGGCCTGCCACAGATGTAGCCACAGGAAATCCAGACAGGCCACCACAGGCAGTGAAGGCCTCGCCCCAGGACACAGCCCTTATTGTGTCACAGGGCCAGACACACTTGGATCATGGGGCAGCTGCGTGGGGCAACATGGCTGCAGGGCTGCGCGTCCACTGTCCCCAGACCTGGTGCCCATGTGCTGCCTGGGCTGCTGTGACAGGGGCAAATGTGAGGTCTGGTGCTGCCAGAGAAGCCAGGTGCTCCTAATGCAACCTGGACACCCTCCTGTTGTCACCTGGGGAGATGCTCTGACCCACCTCAGAGTGGAGGAAGAGGACCTTTCCCAAAAAGCAGGCTGGGCTGCCAGAGCCAAATCACAGGGAAAATGACAACTGTCTAGCTGACCTCAGATCACTGAGGTAAACACAGCGAGATTCAACAAAACCCCTAAATTCCCCAAGCTCATTGGGGCTTAAATGTTGCTGTGCCCGCAACCGCATCTTGCCAGGTGCCTCCAGACCCTACAAGACATGCAAACCTTGCCTAACTCCAAGACAAGAGTAGGAGCCCTCTTGTCAGGCCTGAGCGGCCTCTTCTCATGTCCCCCATTGTTGCCAGAGGGGCCGAGTCACAGTCGAAGGGGCCAGGTGCCCCACATGCAGATCAGCTCAGGCTCTCTGTGCTGGGCCATCTGGACCCCAACAGTGAGTTAGCCCTCAGCCAGAGAGGACTGTGTGATTGAAAAGCACAGTGTATGCTTCCATGAAAATACATTCCATGAGGCACACCACCATGTCTCCTTCAGAGTCCACTTGGCTTTGAGCATGCTCATCCCATCGTCCCTGCCCCTTTCTGCAGCAGCTCTGGAGTAGTCTTTCTTGAGGGTCTTTAGCTGTGCTGTCCTGGCTGCCTCAATGTTCTGAGTCCATGAAAAACATTTCCCTTCCATAGTCATTTTGATTTGGGGAAGAGCCAGAAGTCATATGGTGCCAGAGTCGTTGAACAAGGTGGAAGAGAATGCAGCATCGTGTTTTCACAAGCTGCCTTCCCACTGGATGGCACTCGGCAGCACCACTCATTGTATTCTTGATTGCACCTCATAAAGACCCTCAAAATAGAGGGCTCTAGAACTACTTCAGAAGGTGGCGAGAAGGGCACCATAGGGTGTGAAGTGAGGGGAGGACTTTGAAGGGGGTTCGTGGCAGTGCTTCTCACTGTAATAATTTTAAGATTTACACACTGTGTATCTCCCGCCCACCTCGAACTCACACTGCTCCAGGTGTTCGAGCTGCCTGTGGCTTCTGCTGCACCTTCTTCACTCTGTTCGCAGCTCACAAGCTGCACAAAAGCAGGCCTCAGGCCAACGGCCGCTGGGCGAGGGTTTGCTGGTCCCAGGTCCCCAGGATACAGATGTTTACCCAAGCACTGAATTCTCCACTTCTCTCTCCAAAAGGCTCCTACACATCCTTTACAACCCAGCTCAAGTGTACATTTCTGCCTCAGCTTTTCTCCTCCAAGCCCAGCACACCCCAGAACTGCCTTCTCTGGCACAGCGGCGCTCAGGGCCTGGATACTCCATCTTTGTCTCACGCCTTCACTTCCTCCATCCTGTAACTATGGAGGTGCTGAGTGCGGGCCCGGGGATCAGGCACCAGGCACCGGGCGCTATTCCCGGCTCCTGGGGCAGCAGCGCTTTGCTCAGTCTCAGTCTCTGGGTTCCAAGCTGACCTGCACAGGGAACCCCACCCTCCTCATCCCCTGACTTGGAGTCTTCCTGAGCCTGATCCCAGGCCAGGCAGCCTTTTTTAATTTTTAAACTTTGAGACAGGGTCTCACTGATTCTCTAGGTTGCCCAAGATGGGCTTGAATTTTTGATCTTCTTGCCTCAGCCCTCCCAGGGTGCTGAGGTTAGAGGTGTGTACTAGTTGGGGACCCTATGTTTAAAGCTTATTGAACTGGATGCTGCATAGTACAGAAGTCGATGTATAATTTTATCATAAACTGCAAAGCCAGGTTTGAACATGTGCTGGTGTGAAGGGGCATGGAGGGTCTTCTGGGGCCTGGCAAGGCTTGTCTTGTTCTTGTTCCAATCTGGCCGCTGCTCTGGCAATGACAACTCAATAATCCCTGTAATCTGTGTACTTTTACAACTGTGTCTTATACTGTAATAAAAAGTTAAGGCTTGCTGGATGGAGCGCTCTGGGGACAGCGTCTGGATGTTATTCTGGGGGCTCTGGCGGATCAGCTGCTTCTGAGAAGTCACAACTCATGACCAGCTCCATGGCCCTGGATGACAAAGAAGCAGCCACCGCAAGATAAGCAGCACAGGATGGGGATGTGGCAAACTCCTCAGATAGGCTGCGTGCGCAGGTGACAGGTGACACAGGTCGCCCCGGAGCAGCACTGTGCGTAAGCTGTCTGGGGCTTCATTAAGCCACAGGAAGAGAAATAAACCAGTTCCAGGCCCTGGTCCAAGACTTCTCCAAGGATATGAAGTCAAAGGCTATGCCTTGGAAGGCCGGTAGCAATCTGATTAATTCCCTTGGATAAAGCCTTTAATCTAACACATAACAGCAAATTCTTGTTTTTCCATTAAAAACAATACATCGGCCCCCTCGTCAGCTGCCAGGGCCTTAATGAGATCCCTTTCCCACCCGGGAGGCTGAATTGGACCTTTGTTCTTCGCAGCACGGGGTCAGAAGATTGCTAGTTTGGCGGCAAGGCCAGTTGGGGGTATCTGCCCTGATGGGGAGCAGGAGGCTGGATGTGACATAAACCACAGGAAGTTTTCGGTGACCTCAGCTCAACCCAGAGTCCACAGAACTTCTGGGGAGAAGCTATGGGGCTGTCTGCTGGAGCCTGGCCTGGGAGCAGTGCAGGGTGACGTGTGCCTAGGCTGGGACAACAGAGGCCTGGAGGCCAGCCAGTCCCCATTGTCACCAAGAGACCTCAGTCACATTCTGGCCAGTCTGCTGAGGAGACTGGGCTCTTAGAAAGGCTGATCAGCCATAAAATTCAAGTCTCTGGGCACAAGCTCCCTGCTGTTAAGGACAGAGTGCATGTAAGATGCCAGTCTGCCCAGATCTGGTGGTGAGAGGAGGTGGGGACAACATTTCCTGATACCCGGAAGGAGCTGGGGGACACTTAGGGTGTTACATAGAAAATGTCCTAGGGTCCTCACATGGCGGGGGATGCACCTCAGACTTTTGATAGAAAGTGACTTTTCACTAATGGAGATGGCATCACTGTCTGCTTCTTTGTTTCCCTAGGACTTTCCTAGTTTTAGCTCTGAAGGACCCACAAAGTCTCACGAGATTAGGGTGGGCCCAGCCCGCCAGTCCCCCAGCCCGCCAGATTAGGGTGGGCCCAGCCCGCCAGTCCCCCAGCCCACCAGTCCCTCAGCCCTTGATTAAAACTTGATGCTTCAAGTGAATGAAGGGTGCAGTTCCCGAAAGCTGAGTACAAAGCAAGGGTGAGGTGCAAGCTCACCAAGGCCCAGGTGCTGCAGGGGAGGCCGAGCCACGTCAAAGCTGAATCATGGGACAGAGAAGGACCCTTGTTTGGTGGGTCTGCTGAGCCCTTTTTAGATTTGGGCTCGTCTTTCCCACGGAGGCTGCTAGTCCCGCAAGTCACCTGAGTGAACAAGATGCCCTCCAGACAGAGCCAGGGAGGATCTGCGGCCCTGTGACCTGCCTGACCCATAGAGGAAGTCTCTGACTCCAGAGAGGGCAAACCAGGTGAGTTCCAGTTATGAGCCCTCTGCCCCACTGCCAGGGCTGCAGGTGTCCCAAGCTACTGCTGTCCCTGCTTCGCACAGGGAGAAAGCTACAAAAATGGTCACAGGCCTGGGCTCCGAGGAGTCACTTGGAGGTTGTTTATGGGAGCTGTAATTCCTAGGGCTGGAAGTGTTACCTCAGTTAACAAGGTGTCATCCGAGGGGTGTCCTGGACGGGGCGGACTTGACTCCCAGACTTCTGCCACTGCTTGCAGTGTGTGTCCAGCCAGAGCGCCTCCTGCCTGAGCGGTGTGCTCAGGAGACCGCTCGTGGGAAAGCGTCTCAAGCAGTGACCTGTGAAATCAGGAGCAGCGGGATGAAAACATTTTGTCACTGAGAAAATATGTTTATGCTTATTAGAACAACATTCTTCAGACTCATGTAAAATAAACACGTTAGGCCGAATGTTGCTACAAGTCCTGCATTTACGGAGGGGAGAAGGAGGTATGAAACTGCGGCCAGAGCTGGCAAGTATGAAAAATTACAGTGGGATTAGCTTCTTGCACTGCAAATTGGAAATTCAGAGATGTGCGGCATCGCCGCAGAGGCCCAACTTCTAAATGAAATTTATTATTTCTGTAAAGTCTGGAAATAACATCTTCAGGGATAACAACTACAGAGAAAACATGATTTCAGCCTCGAGATTCGGTCCCCTTGCAGACGGTTTTCATTAAGAAGGGTTTTATAAAAATGATAAAAATGTTACAATTTGCTAAATTAAGTCTGAAGCAGCTCTATTTAATAACCTGGTGCATTTTAATCATTTTTTGGAAAGCCTGACATATTGAAAGAACTTTAGACTTGGACACCTCTAAAAACAAAGGAAGAATTAGAAGAGAAATACTCCCCACTCAGTCTGGGTTGTTTTACATGTTTCCTAACTCGAACTTGTCCTCCTCCGTGACAACTGGTGCCAAGGGAGCAACATCTGAGGCTCTCCGAGCTTCCGCACTTGGGCGGGGGCCACATGGCAATGGGGTTTCTCCTTCAGCTGTCTCTCGGGAGCCGAGTAGGAAAAGATGACCATTCTGCTTCCAACTCCCCCCCCCCCACGAAATGTGAACCTGTGAGGTGGGAGAGGCCAGAAAGGGTCTGGAGGGGTAAACAACCATGGGAAGGTGAGCCTGAAGCTCTCCTTAGGAGCCTTTTGCCAAAGATCAGTAAAGAAGGCCTTCTCAAGGCTCCACAGAGAGCTCTTACTCTTAGAGGAGAAGGGCGAATTTGAGGGACAGCTGTGGGCAGGGGTTGTAAGAACGCTGGACTCAGAATAGACAATCAGGACTTTGTAGCCAAAGGCATCTAGAGTCAAGACTGGATGGGAGGGTAGAGGGATGGATGGAAGGGTGGGTGGGTGGATGAAGAGACTGAGAAATATATGGATGAAGGAATAGATGGATGGGTGGATAGATGGACAAAAAGACTGAGAGATATACAGATGAAAGGATGGAGAGATGGACGGATGGGTGGTAGATGGATGGGTGGATGGAGGGATGAAGAGATTGGGAGATGGATGAAGAAGGGATAGATGAATGAAGAGATGGATGTATAGAGAGATGAAGTATGGACTGATGAAGGTCTGGAGTTCTAGTGGCTGTCGTAAGGGAGGGGCAGCTGTCCACCTTGACTGTGTACTACTACTTGCCAAGAGCTGGGTTCAGCATGGCGTGATTTCACTCAGTCATGATCACAACCGTCAGATAAAGACTGAGTGGGTTGATGTGATTCAGATAGTGTGGCAGCCGGTTGGAGACTCGCCTGAGTTTCCAAAGTCTGTGTTCCACCCTGGACACTGGCTTTCTGTAGGATCATCTTCAAACGTGAGTATTTTTATTGTTAAAAGAAAATGCCTTTTCTGGGTGGAAAGTTCTGGAACTCAGCTTCCTGGCCTTCATCTGGTGGGTTTTTCCACAGCCTTAGACTGTCCAGATCAAGGACTGGACAACATGGCAGAGACACGCTATGGCAGAAGCAGTTGAAATAGCAGAGAGACATGTCCTGGGACACTGAGACTCAAGGAAGGACACCAAGGCAGGCCTGGGAGGCGGCACTGGGTGCTGGGTGCAGGGGTAAGTCCCGGTGAGGGCAGGGTCCAGGATGTAGGGTTGGAGCAGGAAAGTGGAAACCTGATGTGGAAATCTTTGTCGATGGTCTCTTTCATAAGCACTGCTAGACAGTAAGATGAACAATGTGAAGCCAGGGGGCCCGAGGGCAGTGGGGCCTGAGTGACAGGTCTGGAAAGCCTGTGCTGCTGGACAGCACTTCCTCCTTAGCCTATGTCTGGTCCCTAAGCAGAGCTGACACCAGCTATGGACTGGAGCCGCCAAAAGATTGTACAGAAAGTGACCATTTAATCTGTCACCATTGCAAATAAGGGGCCCATTGTGCCACTGCAGCCAGGATCCTCTCGAAGCATGGCAGTCACTTTGTGGACTGCTGCCCTTCTCCACCTCAAGGGCCTGGGCCGAGCCCTGGTCCAGAGGCTGCCCTCCCTTCTGAAATGCGCACCTCTGCCTAGACTCTGCAGACCCATGCCCCAGCCCTGGTGGCGTCGGAGGCAGGAAGCAGACAAAGCGCAGCCTGGGCCTGCCAGCAATCAAGAGCACCTGGTCCAGAACAGCCCAGAGACCCATCGGAAGCACCAGAGTCCCACTGGGGCGTGAAACCGGGCAGCGATGTGGTCATCTCTGGCGACACACTGCCCTGTGGTTACTGCATCTGCCTTTCTCCCCCATCGAATGACCTTATTAAACATTACTTAACTGCAAAGTAAAACCATCCCAAGTACTAAGTAGGATGTGACTCAGGCCTGAGAGCAGGGTGGCCTGTGGGTGGACAGTGCCTGTGCAGATGTCACCCCTGGGCTCTGGTCACAGCAGGTCACCTGGCATGAGGCTTGGACCGAGAGAAGCTGGGCCCATGTCCAAGGCCTGGGCTTCCCTGACCCTCACCTGGCAATCAGCACCAAAGTCAGAGCAAGCAGCAGTCTCAGCCAGGTCCCATTCCGCCCGTGCACTGCCACATGGAGCCCAGTGGCCTGGTAGGTAACCTATCCCTTCCCCTGCAAGAATTATGTCCCCCTAACTGCCAAAGCCAAGGGCAGACCATGGTGGGCCTAGGCACAGTGGCGGCTTGTCATTCCTCTGTGTGCTTACCAAAAGACCTCCCACTTCATCTTGTTCCCATGGCGGCCTAGGGACTCTGTCAGTCCAGTGAGTCACTAAGAGCCAGAGACAGTCAGGAGCCAGGTTTGCCTGTCCACTGGCTACTAGCTGGGTGGTCCCATCGAGGCAGAAAATGGACTTGATTCGTGGTGACGCCATGCTGGGTCTCGGGGCCTCCATTCTCCCATTAGGAGCTGCCAGGGTAGGAACCACCAGGAGCTTGGCTGGGCTCCTGGGATCCATCCAGGTCCTACTTCAAACCTTTAGCCTCGTCGTGCATGTTGCGAACCTGCCCATCCCAATGAATTTCTGTGCCTGGAGCAGTCCGGTTCCCAGAATGGGTGGGCAAGGTCCAGCTCCCACCCAGGTACTGACTCGCCTGAGGAAGGGGAATAGAGAGTCCCAGGGGTCCAGGGAAGGGACAACCACTTCCCAAGAGATGAGGGAAGCCCAGAGTTCCTTGAAGGAGATGGTGTGCTATGCATGGGGATGAGCCGTGGGCTGGTCATTCTGTCTACGAGCCCATCTGGAGCCAGACACTAACTGAAAGGCAGGTAGGGCGACCAGCTGCATCTGGCAATGAGGGGCTGTGTGGCCACAGGTGCCACAGGAGCCGTGTGAAGTGAAGAACTTCTGCTAAACAGCCCCATGTGTGGCTCCAGAGGGAGCCAGCCCCAGGTCTAGGACCCAGCTTCACTGTGACACCATTAAAAAGCAGCTGTCTGTCACCTGCTGTTACAGATCACCATCTTTCTGCTGCCACCAACATCCCTGTGTTCAGACTTAACGAAGTGAAGGGAAAAGTGGGACCCCTCCCTCCCTCGCCCCCAGGGTGCAGCACCTGGCTAGCCAGGAAGACTCCATTTCGAGTCTTCCGAGAAGGTCAGGGTCCAGACAGGACTGAGAGGTGAACCTCACCCTGACATCAAATACCCATGCCTGACTGGGTCAGATGCGGCTGGTGCTGACATCCTGGGTCCAGTCCTCAGCCTATCCCTGCACCCTGGGAACTGTGCCCACTGCTCTGTGCTGGACAGGCACATGAGCTGTCTCCACTGGCCCCACAGGGTCTCCCTTCCAGCACAGCTACAGGCAGGTGTCTGTGCCTTGGGCCTGTTCCCCGGCTGGCCCATCCCCCCTCCTAAAGATGCATCAGCCCCAGAGCCTGGGGTGGCTCCTCTCACAGCTGAGGTTGTAGCCAGCAGCTCCCAGATCTCTGCTACTGTCCATTGGTGACAGCAGCATGACAGGGACCCTGGGGAATCCAGAATACGAAGGTGTCTGATCATCCTTCAGGCCAGACCAGCCGGAGAGCGGAGTGTCCCAGACCTGACTCTCACTCTAGACTCCTGCAGTGGCCCAGAGCTGCTGGGCCTGTGGATAGGACCCTCCTACATTCACAAGGGCACATCCAGGTCCACAAAGCATGTGCACCCAAGTTTCCTCATTCATTCTCATAGCAGCAAGAGCAGCAGCAGCAGAAACAGCAGCAACAGCAGCAGCAGCCACCAACCCAGAAGAGAAAATGAAGGATGGAGAGACCAGGACAGGCTGTGGCATACTCAGGAAGGGCTCACTTGGGGCCAGACCCACTCAGGAAGAGCCCTTCTCCATGACACAGTGGAGCGAGAAGATGCAAAGGACTGTTCTGGACGCCATGTTGTCGTGCACCACTCCGGTATGAGTGCTCTCACTCTGGCCCCACCTCAGAGCTTACCTCAAGAGGAAGGCCAGGCTTCAGGGTGCGCAGCAGGGTCCCTGCCCACCTCTCCCCACTGCCCAGAGCCAGGCTGTCATTGGGCTGAATCTTTATCCTCATGAACTCCAGGGAGGGCAGAGCCCTCTGACACCTGCACACTGGTCTCCAGGAGATGGCACTTGGGTTGCCCACTAGCAGGTGCAGGGGCCAGACCCACTTGTTTTGGGACCAAATCTCACCCAAAACTCTCCCCACCCTTCTCCAAGGGGGGGTGGAGGCCTCCAAGGACAGGAGTACTCCTCACCCCAGCCCATCTGCATGGAAGGTTCCTCTGCTGTTTCTGGGAAAGGCAGGCCCTGGCCTGTCTCCAGGGCAGAAAGGGCATCGAAGGGAAGCTGGTTCCTCAGAGAGCATGTTTCCTCCTCAGAGTGTAGTGATAGCATGATTGGGTGCTGTCCTGGTGCAGCACAGGGCACAAATGGGCACCTCCAAATTCCAGAAACTTCTCCAGCTCCTTCTGCCTCTGGGAGCTTGACAAGCATGAGAGGATATTATCCACTCTAAAAAATGCACCAACTATTTAATTTTTAAAAAACGTATATAGTTACAAGCACAGTATCTTTCATCATGCTGTTGTAGCTGTCTGGTTCTGAGCTCTGGATCCCAGCTGCTCTATTGAGAACACAGACCTCTCATGGTCGTTTTGCCTGGGAAAGAGCCGGAAGGTTCCAGACCCACGGAGTCTGGAGGATGAGGTGTGTTGCATCTCTACAAGTCCGCCTTTCTGTGATGGCGCTCGGCAGCAGCCTCCCCTGGCTTTCGATCACACCTGGTAAGGATCTTGTGAAAGAGGACTTCTAGAAGGGCTTCAAAAAGCAGCAGGAGGATGGAATAAGGTTATTTGAAGCAGAGGAGGATGTAGAGAGAGATTAATGGCAATAACTGTTAATGTAACCCATTTTCAAATTTAAGTGTCCATTGTCACATTTGGTCGTGCCTGGTCTGTTCATGCCTCTGCACCATCCTTTCCCAGGACAGATCAAGGACCAGTTGAGTCTGATGGCATCACGCCCACTGAGGCGCCTCTCTCCTCGGATCCTTGAGCTCAGCCTCTCCGAGGCACTCCGGCCCCAGAGCCTGGGGTGGCTCCTCTCACACTGGGCACCTGGCAGGAAGCAGGAGCAGTGTGTTTTCCTCCCCGGGAAAGTGGCTCTGAAGCTAATCTTGGGACTAAGCAAAGGGCTCCTGAGCGGAGAGTGATGTGTGCTGTGGGCCAAGCCTCTGGCAGCCTCCACTTTCCTGTTGCTTTTTCCAAAGAGAGTTTTGTAAAAGGGTGTTTCTCTGGCTTTTTGGTTGCTCTAGTCCATGTTGACTCGTCTGAGAATCACCACATTTATCACAGGCAGGGCAGGCCCAGCAGCTTCCCGCCATGTGTTTACCCGGCACAGCCACCTAGTCGGGTGGGGGCGCCGTGGGCTGGCGTCGGAGGCCTGCTCCCCACCAGACCTCTTCCCACGGCCGCCGCCAGTGTAGACAGGACTTTGGCCCAAAAGCCAGACTCCTGGTTTCCCAGGAGTCCCAGCTCCCAGCAAAGGTGACTGGAGCAGATCGAGGGGCCGCTTGGGTCCAGGTCCCACCAAGCCAGCCTGTACCGCCTGGGGCTGCCAGGTGTGGGCATCATGGCAGCTACTGTGCCCAGGGCAGAGCTTGCCTCTCTCATCTCTAGCCTTGGCCTGCGCCCTTCCCAAGGCAGGCTATTGAGAGACAGATCCATCCACAGCAAGCCGCAGCCTCTTTCCTCTTTGGCTGCTCTCCAGGGGCCCAGCAAGACCACCTTCCTGGCCAAGTGAACAGATGCACACACACTCTGTTCCAGGAGGCCTCAAATGACTGAGTCTTCAAACTAGACCCAGATTGGGCCCAAAGTGCCCTGTACACAGCCCATCACTGTAGGCTTGCTGAGTTCAACTCAACCCATGGCACAGATGGGTAAACTGAGGCAACCAGCAGGCCACAGACAGCAAAATGAGCAGAAGAGCCCATGAGATCTAAAGACTCAGCAGCTCCCCTCACTAACAGAAGGTCAGATCCAGTGGTCCGGGAAACATTAAAGGCTAAGCTCCCTGACCTTTCCAGGCCAATAAGGAGAAGTATTTGATGTTGTAAAACATTTAGTTATTAAGCAACTAGAGGTTAGCAGAGCCTGCCATGAGCAGGAACAGGGCCGGTCCAGCCCGCCTGGCCGCCCACTCTGCAGCCCCAGAGCCAGGCAGGACGCAACCCAAACCGTAGCTCTGAGCAGGCATGCAGGCTGCCAGCTCCTCCCCAGCCTCTGACTTACCTCTGTCAGCTCCTGTGATCTAGCTCACACGGGGGGGGGGGGGGGGACCCCTGCTTTGCATTGGGTCCCCAGACTGGAGAAGTCCTAGGGGAAGGAGGCTCCCCAGGTATTTGGGGCTGCAGACTCAGCATAGCTGGGGACTCCAGGTCACCCCTAGAGGGCATGAGTAGAGCTGAGTATGTCTCAGGAGGAGGGGACTTGGCCAGGCCCACTGGGAGCCACCTGGAGACCCCAACACTCACCTGGCAGGGAGTTGTGTTTGTTCCCAACTGCTGCGACAAGAAGAGTCCCCATCTGGCCTCCGGGTCCCAACTGGCAAGGCTTTCTCCTGACCCACTTCACCCCTGGGTCCCCAGGTGTCTCCAGCACACTGCCCCTTTCAGGTGAGCCCAGGATCCCAGTCGACCCCTCTGCAGAGCTGCACCTAAACCAGAGGTGGAGCTGATTCCCCCAGAGCCTCTTGGCAGGAGAGCTCAGCAGCGCCCTGAACAGCAGGGTGTCGCCCTAACAGCCCCATGTGGGCCAAGGTCTTGTTCTTGCATTGGGTCCCGGAGGTTTTTAGAGGCCTTGAAGGTCATCTTCAGAGCGGGCAGGGGCTCCCTGTGGATCCCGAGTCCCACTGGAACCGGCACCAGGGTCGGACAGATCCCGCTGAATCTCAGGCGGCATTCTACTACTGGATCCACCCAGGGCCACCCACTCCCCAGGCCGGGGGCACAGGGCAGGACCGGAGAGCCCAGAGGTCGCCAGCGCTGCCCTCAAGGGCCCATCGCTCTCACGACCATGAAGCCGAGGGCGTTTCCAGCTACATCCGAGTGGAGAGCCCCACCCCCAGTCCCTGTCACCTGCCCCGCCCCTCGGTCTGCTCGCCCTGCGCTTGCCCGCTGCTGTGCCATGCTGGCCAGGCCCGCAGGGAGCAGAGACTCACGCTGAAAGAGGCTGGAAAGCCAAACGCCTTTTATATAAACTTATTTTCCTCAGAAGGGGATTGAAAACACATTTGTAATATCTTTGTCCTCAATAAAAAGTGGCCCAGCACTCTGGGCGCCCTGCGGGCTGCTTCTCCCAGGAACCCCAGGCTGAGGCTGCGCCAGGCCCGAGGGCCGGACCCGGAGCCGCAGCCTCCACGGGCCTCCTGACGGAGCTCCAGCGCCAGCTCTTTCCGTGCTCGCGCAGCATTCGTGAACCCCCCACCCCCGCGTGGACCTGACCCGAGACCACGCTGGAAACTTCATCTCCAGAGTCTTCCCATAGGCGCTTTCTGACACTCTGGGACCGAGTCTTGAGCTCCTGGGGGGAATCAGCCCTGCCGCCGCCATTTGAAAGTAGCGGGTCTCAAGAGCAGGACAACAGCGCCAGGCTATCGCCTTCCTCTAAGAGACGGAGGCCTGGAGCTCAGAGAGGTTAAGCTCCCGCCCCAACTACACAGCAGGTCCTTGGGGCTCCCGGACGTGGCCTCCTCCCCAAGCGGGCAGGCTCAGGTTTACTGCACAATCTCGGGACCCAGAGGGCCCCTTCCTGCCCCTAGATCCACAGCAGGTCCAAAGTCCGAACCTGCAGAGGTCTCCCAGGGTGCAGCACAGCCCGGCAACCTGTGATTAATTTTCCTGTCCTCATTAATTCCCGGATTCACTCTCTCATTACGAGGCAGCACGCGGCGCATACCGAGGCTTCGTGCCCGCCCAGCTCCAGGCCGAGATGTGGAGGCCTGTAATTGCCTCCCCGGCCTCGGGTGGGCTCATTAGAGGTAATGAAATCTAGGAGCCCAGGGCGGAGGGAAGCTCGCTTCCCAGGGAGACGCGCAGGCAGGAGCTCTTTAGGAGAAAGGCGCCTGAGAAGCAGGGCGGGGGCAGGGGTGGGGCTCCATCACCCGGCACAGCGGGAGGAGAAGCCTGGGCCGCCGGGTCAAGGTCCAGTCTTCATCAACCGGCTGGGGGGAGCGGGGAGCAGCTGTTGTCCAGCTCCCCGGCCGCGTTCGGTGCGGGGTGCCCTGTGTACCTCACCTCCTGGGCACGCAGGCTCAGGCCTGTTCCCTGGCAGTCTCCGGGGTTGCTTCCCACGGTGCGTTGTCCGTGGGGGGCGTCCAGAGAGCTCTCAGGGCTGCACACTCAGCTGCCCAGATCACCGCGGCCCCCTCTGGCAGCGAACACCTCGCTCCTCAGCCCCAGCCGGGTATGCCACACACTTGCTCCAGAGCTGGGTGCTCCTCACACCCACCCTGCCGGGTCACCACTGCTCTTTTAGGGTGACTTCACCCTACCGGAATACTTCCTGTGGGAGCCCGTGCAGCCCCAGCAGGCCTCAGAGCCCAGAAGTGGAAGTGCAGCTGGTCACGGTCACCCTGATGTGGCTGGTGGCTCTCACCTCTGCACTCTGGAAACAGCCCCTCCCAGTGTGCCCCTTTCTCAGCAGCTCGGCAAGGCCTCCACATCTTCTGCATCCAGGACTATGGGAACACGGCTCTGCTTCCGGGAGAAGGAAACTGCTTCAGGATTCCCATGCAGCAGCACGCCGAGGGCTCCCAGTCCTGTGACCAGGCTCCTCACACAAGCGGCCTGGATGTGGAGCAATGGGGAGCTGGGCCTGGATGCACATGCACTGGCCCCAGCTGGCTGACCGTGATGCCCACCAGCTCTGCCACCAGGGCCTCTGGTCCTCTCGGGAGCCCAGGGGATGGAACCACAGATGTGAGGGTGTTGTGTGTGGATGGTTTCTTATGCTGCTGTGATGAGCCACCACAAAAGCCACCTACAGCATTGCCAGTATGTCACCTGACAGTGTGGAGGGGAGACACCAGAAACAGGGCATGCACACACATGCACACACTGCAACACACATGTACATACTGCAGTGCACATACTAACCCTTGGTACGTCACATCTAGGAAGGCTCTTCACTGCGGGGCCACAGACTCACCACTCCAGGGATGGGGGCAGGGACACTGGGGTCACTCCCTGCAGCCTGCCTGCAGTTGTTCCGAAGGCTGGGGGCCTGGAGAACCTGGGGAGAGCCTGCCGTGGCCCACACTACGAGGGAGGACAAAGGAGGCACAGTGGGCAGGAGCTTTGTATGGACTGGCGGGCATCCTCTAAGCTCCGGGAGGGGACAGAGGACAGGGTGGTCCTGGCTCCTGAAGTCTTCCGGGAACCCTGTCCCCTGGCTCAAGACAGTCCAGCTGACCAGGCCATGCCTGGGCAGCAGAGGTAGGAGGAGGTGCCAGGAGCTCAGCCACTCTGCCCCCCCAAGCTGCCATCTGCCATGCCTGGCTTGGCACACTTCAGCTCCTCCGCACGGTCTGGGTTTTCTCGGACTGCCATCATCAGTTCACGCAAATGAGATCTGTGCCTTCTGGAAGCATCCATGTCCTCAGGGAGCTCCAGCTCCAATCTGACTTCACAAGCATTGCTGATGGTGTCCAGGCTCCAGGGAAGCAGTCCCTGCTGGGTCTCCACAGACACTGGGCCAAATCCAAGCCAAGTCCCCAGGGCTCAGGCTTCTCAGTCTGCCCAGAAAGTTTCTGTGGATGCATATGCCCAAATTGAGTTGCTGGGCTTGCTGAGCCCCTTCAGACCACTGAGCTGGGCCAGCAGCATCACTGTCTCTTGCCCTCCAGAAGTGTGCCCTGAGCTCACTTCTGCTTGCAATGGCCCCAGGTGCTTTTGCGCTGCGTCCCCCATGGAGCTGCTCCTGTATCAGGGTACTGCCTCCTCTCCCAGAACCCTGCCAGGCCTGCCTCTTTATGGGTGCCTGGGATGCACTCACAGACTCACTGCAGAAATAGAGCATCCCCATGGCCGGCTGAGCCCCAGGCTGGCCAGGCACCTAGAGTCATGGCCTTAGCCCCAGGAAGCAGGCATGGAAGCTGTCCAGGTGGCGGAAGTCCTCGGCCCTGCCCGGCCCACCTCAGTCCTTCCACCAGCCACCGTCCTGTACTCTGTGTATTTTGGGGGCCAGGGGCACCCCCCTACTATTCCACTTGGAATAACCGCAAGACCGAGCAGAGCAGCCACTCTGTCCAGAAAGGGGTAAGAGCGGCACATCCCAGAGCAGACAGACAGTGTCTCTGCCCTGGGGAGCTGTCACTGGGCTGTCCCAGCATCCTGGGCCAGGTGTTTTGGTTACTGGTTCTCTACTCCCCACCATGCAGGCCACCTGAGAGGAAATGCTGGGAAGAGTGTGCCTTTCCTGGGGGCTCGGATGGGGCCAGGCAGAGCAAGTGGCCTTCACATCTCCATCCTTCCAAGATGGACACTCCTAGAGGCGCAGCCACCTTGGGTTACTCCTTTAGTACCCGAGCACAGTGTTCAAAAGCTCTGACCAAAGCCGAGGCCACCTGCATGGTCCCCACCTGTTTTCAGCCCACCTGCCCTTCTCTGCCTCTGGCTCCAGGCTTACTAGGACAGATCGTCAATGTCCACCAGGGACAGACCTGAGGACAGGCCAGAGGATGTGTGTGTGTGCTTAGGAGACAGATCCAGATTCCAGTATGGGAGGACTTCCTCCTCCACTGCCAGATGGGCACAGGCCTGAGCCCACATTTGCTCGTGGGGAGGTGCACCTGCCCGGCAGGGGGAGGCAGCCTCCATCCCAGCCTGGTGTGCCTGTGCATGAAAGGAATTCCCCCCATTTGTGCCCCAGCCAGGGCCACCCTGTCTCGCAAGGACTGGTCTTCCTGCCTCTGTTTTTCATTGAAATACAATTCCACACACCAAAAAGAGTTCACCCTTTAGAAACGTGCACTCTTGTGGTTTTTAGTGCTCATAGTGTTGTGTAACCACCACCACTGGTGCCTGGTCACTTCCACCATCCCAAGAAGAACTCCCCCAGCCTGCAGACACCCCTCCCTGTCCCCTCCAGCCCCACTCCAGCCCATCTCCAGGAAGTGGTCCACTCAGGTGCTTCACAAGAACAGCTCATGCCGCATGGACCTCGTGTCCAGCCTTTCCACTTAGAGTAGCATTTTCCAGGTCCATCCCTGTAGTCAGAGCAGGTGATTCCTGTTCATGACAGAGTAATATTCTACCACCATGATTCGTGGGTTGTCGAATAGCTCTGAGCTCAAGCTTTCCACTACTTGAACCACAAAGTTTGAAAAAAATCTGCTTGGAGGGCTGGAGATTTAGTTCAACAGTGCCACCATCTGCCTTATAACCACAAGGTTATGAGTTTGATCCCCAATACCAAAAACAAAAAAAGAAAACTGCTTGGTGTTGGTAACTTTGCTCGATGGTCAACTCAAATTTGAAAAAGGGTTGTATGGCGAGAGTATTGTGTTTTGATGTTTAATATATTGTAATTATTTTGTTTAGGTGTTTTAGGGGTATTTCTGTTAACTTTGTGTTGAAGTCCTGGAAAATGAATTTCTAAAATAAATTTGGGGCCTTGGAATCTTGTTTTTTATTATTTCTGTATGAAATATATGTGTTGAATTCTTGAACTTTTTGGTATTTGAATGTGAATTTGGAACAAAGTGAATTCAGTAGTTGGGCTGACACGTACGTGGGTGTCCTTATTCATTCACCGCAGGATATCTGGAAGCCTCCGTGTTTGGGCCAGTGAACAATAATGCTGTGACACTGGAGGACCAGCTCCCCCTGCGTGTATCTGAACCCCCTGGTACACATCAAGAGGGAAAATCTGGGTCCTAGTGAGCTCTGTGGAAACCCCCAAGGCCTGCCAGCTGTTCCCACAGGAGTAGGAACATCCCCCATTTCACATCCCAGTGGCGACGTGTAGGATTCTCACTTCTCATAATCGCACCACAACTGGTTCTGGTCATATCATCCATGCAGACGTCCAGTGGGGAAGCTGGCTCCTTTGATTCACATTTGTCTGGCAGGATGCAAGCATCTTTTCATGTGCATATTGACCAGTGTGCATCTTCTCTGGTCATTCCTGCATAGCTCAATCTCATGTTTTTAAATGGAGTTAGTTGGGTGTAGTGCACTCCTGTAATCCCAGCACTCAAGAGGCTGAAGCAGGAGCATTACTGTGAGTTTGAGGCCACCCTGGGCTGCATCATGAGTTCGAACTATGTGAGCATGAACTAGATAGCCAGATACTGTTTCAAAAAATTTAAAAAATTAAATTTTTTAAATTAAAAATGGAGTTGCCTTAAAAAAAAACTATTAAAAAATGATAGCCACCAGATGACTATGCATTTTGAGCATGTACAGCCTGATGGGCGTGGAGACGCGCCAACACACATGGAGACCACCCCAGTCTGTGTACTAAGCACAGCCATCACCACCACCACAGCTTTCCTCTCCCTGCCCTTTTCATTGCTGTGGTGTGTGTGACAAAGACACTTAACATTTGCTCTAGCATCTTAAATCATATAAGCGTATAACAATCCTCATGAACACCAGCATTGTGCTGTGCACAGATCTGCAGGGCTCAGTCAGTTCACATAAATGAAGCCTGGCACCCCCACTGCTGTCTGCCTTTCTGAGCCACACCCCTGACGTTCAGGTCTCCAGTGTCTGTGGTCAGATGGCCATCATGGGGCCTAAGTAAGACATTTCCCTGCTCTGTCCTTTTCCCCGTATCTACAACACAGTCCCAGGAGAACCCGAGAAAAGTGGTTTCCCTATCTGTTACCCTTGTCTGGTTTATTTCACCAAGCATGACGTCCTCCAGGTTTATCCACGTGGTCACAAAGGGCAGGGTTTCTGTCCCCTTCCCTTTCAGCCCGAATGGCATTCTCTTGTGTGTACTGCCATGCTTTCTGCACCCCTCACCCCCTACAGAGCCCCTCCTGTCTCCTCGTGGACAATTAGGTCACTTCCACATTGTGGCTATTGTGAGCCTGGCCACAGCGGACTGGGAGTGCAGGTACTTCTGAGATCCCAACTCCAATTCCTGTAGGTGTCTGTGCAGAGGTGGAATTGTTCAATCATGTTGTAGTTCCTTTAATTAAGCGGCTTCCACAGTGATTGCACTAATTTACATTTCCATCACTAATGTACAGTTTGCTCTTTCTTCTGCATTCTTATCCTGTCTCTCCATATGTATATTACAGCTGTCTCAGAGGTTCACGGGATACTATCTCATTGTGGTTTTATTTACATTTCCCAATAGTGGGTGATGCCGGACACTTTCACACAGCTGCAGGCCAGTCATACATCTGCTTCAGCAAACTGTCATATTCAGTTCCTTTGCTCACTTCTGCACTGAGTTGGGATTTTGCTGTTTTGTGCTAGAATTCCCATTACAGTTTGCATTCTAACCTTTTACTGGACACCTGGTTTGCCAGTGTTTTCTCCCTTTCTGTGAGTTTCTCTTTCTGTTGACTGTACCCTTGCTGAGCAGAGCTTCTGAGCTCAATGTAAATCCACTTGTCTATCTTTTCTTTGTTTCCCTGGGCTTTTGGTATCATATACAAGAAATTATTTCTGCAACCAAAGTGAAGACTATGTTTTAGTACGGTTCCTTCTTTGAGTTCTAGGTTTAGGTCTCACATTTTAACCTTTTAATCCACTTTGACTTGTGATTTGTGGACAGTGTAAGGACTGTTTCCTTCTTCTGTATGGACATGTAGACTTCCCAGCACCATGTACAGAGCATGTCCCTTCCCTATCACGTGTGCTTGACACCCCCTTTGAAGATCAGTTGACCATTCACACATGTGATACTTGAGAGTCTGTATATGTCCATCCCATTGACCTAAATCTCTGTGCTTATGTCAGCATCATACTATCTTCATCACTGTAAATATTTTGTTTGTTGGGTCAGGGATTTAGCTCAGTGGTTCTGGCACCTGTCTTGCAAGCACAAGGGCCCAGGTTCGATCCCCCGGTAACCATATACAATACTGGGCATGGAGACTAACGCCCAGCAGCTATTAGTATTACATATCACAGTGCTGAGTGTAGTGGCTCACACCTGTAATCTCAGTATTCGGGAGGCAGAGGCAAGAGGATTGCTGTGAAGTGAGTTTGAGGCCGAGCTCAGGGCCAGCTTGAACTACAAAGCGAGACCCTGTCAATATATATATATATATATATACACACACACACACATACACACACACATATACTGTTTGTTTGTTTGTCTGTATCAAACTCAGGATCTTGCACTTGCCAGGCAGGAGAAGAGTTACTGAACTACATTCCTGGCCCAGGGGAAGTAGTTTGATAGCAGGAGGTTGAATGCTTTCAGATTGGCCTTGCTCAAAATTTCTGTGGATGTTTATAGTGTTTTGTGGTTCCATACAAATTTTAGGGCTTTTTCTCTATTTCTACAAAAGATACCATTAAGATTTTGACACTGAGTATATTGAATGTATGTATTACTTTGGGTTGTTCGGACATTTCAACATTAATTTATCCAATCCGTGAATACAAGGTATTGACTTATTTCTGTCTGCTCTAATTTCTTTCATCCATATTTTATAGATTTCAGTGAACAAGCCTTCTACTTCCTTGAGTAAGTTTATTCCTAAGTATTGTATTTTTTTTAATGCTATTGTAAATGGGATTATTTTCTTAATTGTCTTTTTGGAAATTCATTGTCACAGAAATACAATCTATTTGCATATGTTGATCTTGTGTCCTGCATCTTTATTAGACTGATAGCTCCTTTGTGGAATTTTTAGCATTTTCTACAAAGAAAAGCCTGCCTTGTGCAAACAGACTGTGTTACTCTTTCCCTTCTGATTTGAATTTCTTTCTTTTCTCCTTTGATTTCTCTGGTTAGGATCTCTACTATGATAGTAAACAAAAGGGGTCAGAGTAGCCGTCCTTGCCCTTTTCATGAGGAAAAGTTCTCAGTCTTTCACCTTTTATTACATTGTTATCAGTAAGATTTTCATATATGGCCTTTATGGTGTTTATAATCCCTCTTACATAGAATTTGTGGAGAAATTACCATGAAAGCTAATTTTGTTAGGTATTTGTTCTGCATTTGTTGAGATAATCAAATGATTTTAATTCTCTGTTCTGTTTCTGTGCTTTGTCACACTGATTGATTTATACAGTAATCGTACATGATCTTAGGACATTGTGGACAGCATCCACAATGGGGTGTCCCGTCCCATTTGGTCATGGTATATAATCCCTTTAATGTGCTGTTGAACTGGGTTTACTACTACTTCATTGCAGATCCTACTATATATATATGTCTATCAGAGGTATTGGCCTATAGTTTTCTTTTTATATTGTGCTCTCCTCTTACTTAGAGACCAAAGTGATGCTGACTCCCAAGATGAGTTTGGAAATGTTTCCTCTTTTATTTTTAGGGAGAGGTTAGGAGGGATTAGTGTGAACTTTTCTTTCAATGCTTGGTAGATTTCATTTACAAAGCCATTTATTCCTGGACTTCTCTTGTCTGCGAGATTTGTGCTTATGGATTCCAACTCCTTATTTGTTATTGGTTTGTTCAAACCTTCTATTTCCCTTTTGATTCGGTCTCAGTAGAGTGCATATTTCTAAGAACTTATTCAATTGTAGATTATTAAACATATTAGCATATAATTATCATAAGAATCTGCTATGGTGCATCTTTCATTTCTTTGACAATGATAATGTTTCCTCTCTCATTTCTGATTTCATGTAATTCATCTTTTTTTCCTGGGCTCAGGGTTTATTGAACTAATGTGTCAAAAACCAACTCTTGGTGCCTTTAATTTTTCTGTGGCTTCTCTATTCTCTGTTTATCTCCACTCTGACCTTTGTTATTTCTTTCCTTATAATACTTTTGAATTTAGTTTCATCTTTTTCTCATTTCTCAACTTATAGAGTTAGGTCATTTTAGAATTTTTTACTTTTTTAATATAAGCATTCACGATTATAAGCCACTTTTTGTTGTATCCCATAAGTTTTGTTATATTGTGCTTTCATTTTCATTTATTCAAGATATTTTCTACTTTTCCTTTTGAATGTTGATCTTGTCTAGTGCATATTGAAGAGAGCACTGGGTAGTTTCAGTATACCTGTGACCTTGACTTTATGGATTGGATGAATTAATTCACAATAAATCTGTAAATGTTGCACAAAACTGCTTATAGTTATATCGTCTTCCTTTTATTACTGATGCTACTTTCTTTCCATTGTGGTTGGAAAAGAAACCTGGAATAATTTCAGTTCTTACATTTCTGGAGACTTACTTTGTCACCTAGAATGTGATGCAGCCTGGAGATAGCTCTTGGGCCTTGAGACACATGCGTCTGTAGCTTCTGGTGGTTGCAATGTTCAGTATAATCTGTTAGCCCTGTTTGGTCTACAAGGTTGTTTAAATCTATTGTATCTTTATTGATTTTTTTTGTCTCTACAATCTATTTATTATTGGAAATGAAGCACTGACATCTTGCACCATCACTCTATTCTCCCTCTTTCTCCTTTCAGATTGTCAAACTTTGCTTTATGTATTTAGGTAATCTGGCATTGGTTCTCTCTCACACTCACTCTTTCTCTCTCATTTTGTAATGAACTACTTTTATTTAAAGTCTATTTGAAGTGTGAGTAGCCACTCTTTTATGTTATAATTTCTACAGATCATTTTATTCATCCACTCATGTTCAGTTTTTGCATATCCTTAACTCTATGTTAAATCTTTCACAGAGAGCAACAGCTAGGTTTGTTAGTTATTCATTGAGCTATTTTATCTCTTTTGATAAATGGCTTCATCTTTTTACATTTATAGTAGTTAGATTATATAAAGACTTACAATTGCCACTTAGTTAACTATGTTGATCAGCTTTCAATCACTGTGACAAAATACCTGAAGTCATCAATTTACAAGGTTTACAAGATTTGTGTTTGTGCCTGACTCCAGGGGAGCCAGTCTATGGCTGGTCCACTCACGTCAAAGCCTGTGCTGAGGCCCCATCGCAGAGATGCACGCAAGTGAGAAAGTCCACTGACCTCATGGTAGCCAGGAAGCAAGACAGAGGATCAGGGTGCCAGCACCCCATCAAGGAGACAACCCCCATGATCACACTTCCTCCTACTAGTCCTCGCTCCTCACGATTCTCTACCGCTCAGTAGCACCATACATATGCTAGTGAAAAAGCCTGCAGCACGTGAGCCTTTGGGAACATTTAAGATCCAACCCATAGCAGTTATTCCCTCTCTCTTGCCATCTCCTCTTGTTATCTGATGGTTTGATGGTAATATATACTTTGATTATTTTTTTCTTTTTTTGGTATTTACTGTAAATTTGTCTTTGTGGTTAGTGTGAATATTGCATAAAACTGCTTATAGTTATAATAATCTATTTTAAATAAAAACCAACTTGGCCTCAATCATATGCCAAAAATATTAATAATAACAGTTCTTCAATATTGGGACCCACATATACACAGTAACTCTTCCAAATGAGTTCTATTCTGGGAGAATGTTTGCAATTTGGAATCATTCATATCCAACAAAGTGAGTTTTATACAATACACTGTGAAAGTTTACAACTTGAATATTTATAAGTCATGGACTGTACACTTTTTGTTTGATAAGATTTCGATTGATGTCAGAATTTACTTTTTGTATTGTGTATCCTTTATCAAATTTTTGTGGTAATAATTTTGTTTAATAACTTTTTCTTATCACTGTTAGAGCAGGAGTAGAAGCAATGTCTGAGTTCTAACTCCAGGATTACATTCTTTGTATTTGTCTACATATTATTTCTACCAGTGGGATTTGACTTGACTACAACTTTAAGCTGCTGTTAGGCATTTAGTCATTTGACCTAAAGCACTTGTCTTCATACTTCTCACAAGGTGACTCCCTCAGTTTATGTTCTGGGAAATAAACATCAAGTTTTTCTTCTTTCATTTTTAAATTGGGCTGTGTGCAATATTCTCAATCAGGACATTTTTACCTTTAACACTTTGAATGTATCACTCCACTATTTTCTGTGCTATAAGACCGCTGCTGGGAAATCTGTTATAGCTTTAAGAAGGTTCCCTTGTATGTGATGAGTCGCTCTTCCTGCTTCCTTCAAAATTCTCTTTTTGAGAAACAGAGGAGGCTGGATGTTCACTTTTCTCTCTTTTATTCCTATTGAAGAACTCACAGGTTAAGAGAAGCTTCCTGGGGCTGCACTGTGTGGACTTGGAGGAGCAGTGTCTCAGCTCAGGAAACCATTCTTACCTTTTTCCATTCATTTTTTTTCTCACATCTGTATTCTACTGGATGCTACTCCCTCTCACCTGTATCCTAGAGCTCCTATAAAGATATATCTGCTTTGTCAGCACCAGTTGTTAAAAAGACTATTCTTCACCCCATTTAAACTTCATGGCACCTTTTCTAAAAGTCATAAAGGTTAAGGACTAACTTCTCAACTCTCAGATCTATACCAATCATCAGTATATCTACTCTTATTCTAGGACCACATTTGTGATTAAGTGTAACTTTGCAGGAAGCTTTGAAATCAAAGAAGTATGTGTTCCCCTACTTTATTTTCAAGAATTTAGGTGGAGGTTATTTTGGCTCTTATATTTCCATATCACTTTTTAAGTCCAGCTTATCAATGGCTTCAGTTAGATAGGATCTAACTGGGGAATGTTTTGATAATATCAACTTTTTTTAATTGAAATCTTTATTGGTACGTTACATATACATATCATCATTGCATCCAATATGGGAATTTGTGCCAGTATAAGACACAACTTAATTCTCATTTTTTCCCATAGCCCTACCCACCTTATCACCCCCCCCATATACATAAAATTTGTTTCCTTTGTTCTTTATTAAAATCTCATTATTTTCCCCCTTCACCCTATTTCACTTTGAGTATTTTCTATTTCACAATATATAACATACAATTCTAGAATTCATTTACATCTTTGTTTTCTCATACCAGAGAAAAGATGCGATATTTACCTATCTGTGATCTATTTATTTCACTTATGAGGATATCCTCAAGGTATGTCCATTTAAGTATAAATGATTCATACTTATCATTTTTTATGGCAGAGTAATACTCCATTCTGTAGACGAACCACAGCTATTTTATCCAGTCTCCAGCTGATGGACATTTGGGTTGTTTCCAAGATTTAGCAATCACAAACTGAGCTGCTATAAACAGGGGTGCACATATGTCACTGTAATATGAGTCTTTTAATTCTTGTGTGTATATACCTAGCAGAGCAATGGCCAGGTCAAATAGGACCTCCAATCCTAGCTTTTTAAGGAATGTCCAAACTGATCTCCACAGGGGTTGTACGAGTCTACAGTCCCACCAACAGTGGAAAAGGGTTCCTTCTTCTCTGCAGCCTCGCCAACATTTGTTGTTAGCTAATTCTGAACTGGCAGCCATTCTTTATGGAGTGAGATGAAATCTCAGTGCTGTTTTCATCTGCATCTCTCGAATGACTAATGATGTTGAGCATTTCTTCATATGCTTCTTAGCTGCTCTTCTTCCTCTGAAAAATATCTGTCATTTCAGATGCCCATTTTTGAATTGAGTCTTTAAATTTGGGTGGGCTGATTTTTTTGAGCTCTTTATATATTCTAGATAGTAGCCCTTTGTCTGAGGAACAGCTGGTAAAGATTTTTTCCCACATTGTTGGTTGCCTTTTTGCTCTGTTGGTGGTTTCCTATGCTGCGCAGAAGCTTTTTAAAAGAATGAGGTCCCATTTTCTGATTTCTTCTGCCAATTCCTGTGCTATAGAGGTTTTGTTCAAGAAGTCTTTCCCTAAGCCAATGTCTTCAAGAGTTTTACCTAACCTGTTTTGCAGCAGGTTTAGAGTGACTGTTATAATATTTAGGTCTCTTATCCACTTTGATTTTAGCTTGGTACACGGTGAAAGAGCTAGGTCTAGTTTTAATCTTTGGCAAGTTAAAGCCCAGTTTTTCCAGCACCATTTGTTAAAGAGGCTATCTCCCCTCCATTGAGGATTTTTGGCTTGTTTGTCAAAGATGAGGTGGCTCAGTGTATCTGGAGTAGTTTCTGGATCTTCTAGTCTACTCTATTGATCCTCAGGTCTGTTACTTTGTCAGCACCATGCATTTTTTATCATGGTGGCTTTATAGTATAGTTTCGGATTCGGAGTTGTGGTACCCCCCATCATGTTCCTGTTGCTTAGAATTGCTTTTGCTATTCTAGGTCTTTTGTGGTTCCAGATGAAAGTTTGGATTTTTTTCTCTAGATCTGTGAAATATACTGTTGGGATTTCAATTGGGATTGCGTTGAATCTGTATAGTAGTTTTGGGGGTATAGCCATTTTGACGATACTGGTTCTTCCTACCCAGGAGCAAGGTATATCTTTCCATTTTTTGATATCATCTTCTGTCTCCTTTTTCAGAGTGCTATAGTTTTCAGAGTAGAGGTCTTTCACCTCCTTTGTTAGATTGATTCCTAGATATTTTATTCTTTGGGGCACTATTGTGAAAGGGACTGACTCCCCAATTTCTATCTCAGTGGGTCTACTGTTTGTGTATACAAAGGCTATTGATTTTTGAACGTTGACCTTGTAACCAGTTACGTGGCTAAATTTGGCGATTAGGTCCAGCAGTTTTTTAATTGAGTTTTTAGGATCCTCTAGATAGAGTATCATGTCATCAGCAAATAATGACAATTTAAATTCTTCTTTTCCTATCTCTATTCCTTTTATGTCTTTCTCTTGCCTAATTACTATGGCTAATATTTCCAGAACTATATTGAACAGAAGTGGTGAGAGAGGGCATCCTTGTCTTGTTCCTGATCTTAGTGTGAAAGGTTTCAATTTTTGACCATTTAGTATGATGCTGGCTGATGGTTTCTCGTAGATAGCTTTTATTAGTTTGAGATACAGACCATCTATTCCAATCTTCTGTAGGGTTTTGAACATAAATGGGTGTTGTATTTTGTCAAACTCTTTTTCTGCATCAATTGAGATGACCATATGATTTTTGTCCTTAAGCCTGTCAATATAGTGTATAACATTTATTGATTTAAGACTGTTGAACCATCCTTGCATACCTGGGATGAATCCAACTTGGTCAGGGTAGATAATCTTTTTGATAAGTCTCTGTATTTTGTTTGCCAGTATCTTATTGAGGATTTTTGCATCGATGTACATTAGGGATATTGGCCTGTAGTTCTCTCTTTTGGTTGGGTCTTTCTCTGCTTTTGGAATCAGGGTAATGGTTGCTTCCAGGAATGAGTTTGGGAGTACTGCTTCCCTTTCAATTTCATTAAAGAGTTTAAGAAGTAGAGGCACTAACTCTTCTTTAAAAGTTTTATAGAATTCAGCAGTAAAACCATCAGGTCCAGGGCTTTTCTTTGTTGGCAAGTTTTTAATTACATTTTCAACTTCACAGATTGATATTGGGGTATTTAACATTTCTATATCTTCTTTATTCAGCTTTGGGAGTTCATATGTGTCTAGAAATCTATCCATTTCTTCTACATTTTCCATTTTATTAAAGTACGAATTTTCAAAGTAGGTGATTATTATCCTCTGGACTTCCTCTGGGTTGGTAGTAATTTCTCCATTCTCATTCCTAATAGCATAGATATGAGCCTTTTCCTTCCTTTGTTTAATAAGGTTGGCTAAGGGTCTATCAATTTTGTTTATCCTCTCAAAGAACCAACTTTTCGATTCATTGATTTTTTTTGTACCGTTCTCTTAGTTTCTATTGCATTAATTTCTGCCCTGATCCTTATAATTTCTTGCCTAATGCAAGCTTTGGGTCTGTCTTTCTCCTCTCTTTCTAGTTGCTTGAGGTTCAGTATTAAATTGTTTATTTGAGCTTGCTCCATTTTCTGGATGTAGGCCTTCACTACTATGAATTTTCCTCGTAGAACTGCTTTCATTGTGTCCCATAAATTTCTATATGTTGTATTGGGGTTATTGTTTAGTTGTAAGGACTGTTCAGTTTCTTCTCTAATTTCTTCTGTGACCCATTGGTTGGTCAGCAGAGTGTTGTTCAGTTTCCATGTGTTTGTGAGGATCCTGAGCTTTCTTTTGCTATTTAGCTCCAGTTTCAGGGCACTATGGTCTGACAGTATACAAGGGATAACTTCAATTCCTTTATATTTGCTTAAACCTGTTCTATGAACCAGCACATGGTCTATTTTGGAGAATGATCCACCAGCAGCTGAGAAGAATATAAATGCTGACTTTGTGGGGTGAAATACTCTGTGGGCATCTATTAAGTCCATTTGTTGAAGAGTCTGGTTTAGTTCAAGTATTTCCTTATTGATTTTTTGTCCAGTTGATCTGTCTTTTTGTGACAGTGGGGTATTGGGGTCCCCTACTATTATTGTATTGGAGTTTATCTGGTTTTTCATGTCCATTAATGTTTGTTTTACATAGTTGGGTGCATTAGAATTCAGAGCATAGATGTTTAAGACTGTTATTTCTTTCTCTTGGGTTTTTCCCTGTACTATAAGATAGTGTCCATCTTTATCTCTCTCTATCAGTTTTGGCTTGAAGTCTATTCTGTCTGCAAATAAAATAGCTACTCCTGCTGTCTTGTTGTTTCCTGTTGCATGGAGTATTGTTTTCCATTCCTTTACTTTTAGTCCATGGGTTTCTTTCTGAATTAGGTGTGTTTCTTGTATGCAGCAGATTGTAGGATCTTGCTTTTTGATCCACTCAGCCAGTCTGTATCTCATAATTGACGCGTTGAGTCCATTGACATTAATGATTATGACTGATTTAGGCAAATTTAGTGCTGCCATGTTTTCCTGTTCTTGGCTCTGTTATTCTACTTTTGCCCTTTTCCCAGCAGTTTCTTGTTTGGTCCCGTGGGTTGACTCAGTTAGGTCTCATGGATTTGTAACTCTTTTATTTTTCTCCAAGATATTCTTTAGAATGTTTTGGAGCACAGATTTCGTGTTTTTGAAGTCTTTCAGGTGTTCTCTGTCATGGAAGTATCTTATTTCCCCATCAATTTTGAAGGCTAGTTTTGCAGGATACATCAGTCTGGACTGGAAGTTGCTTTCCTTTAGGGCTTGAAACACTTCACTCCAGGCTCTTTTTGCATTGAGTGTTTGAATTGAAAAGTCTGCTGTGATCTTGACGGGCTTCCCTTGGTATGTAACTGTTTTCTTTTCTCTGGCTGCTTTCAGTATTTCATTCTTTTTTTGGATATCTGGAACTTTTATAATTATATGCCTTGGTGTAGATTTTTTCATGTCACGGGCATGTGGAGTTCTATATGCTTCATATATTTGTATATCCAATTCTTTTCCTTTTCCTGTGAAGTTTTCTGCCATTATCTCTGTGCATAATTTTTTAAATGTCTTTAGCATTGTCTCCTGCTTCCTCTGTGACTCCAATCAATCTTATGTTAGTCTTTGAATTATCTAGGAGCTGTTGGATTGATTTTTCATTATCTCTTGATTTTTTCCATAGATTATGCCTTTCCTGGGTTGAGATCCTGTCTTCTAGGTCTGAAATTCGGTCTTCTGCCAAATTCATTCTATTGCACAAACTTTCATTTTCTTTCTTAATTTCCTGGACTTCGCTTGTAGGTGTTTAAAAGGTTCCATTGCTTTTGCTATCTTGGATTCTATCAACTCCATTATTTCCTCTTTAGCGTTATTAATCATCATGTTGACTGTGTCCAATATCTCTGCTTTCATCTCAGAGATCAGTTCTGATTTCCATTTTACTAGATCTGCTTTGGTCACTATTTCCGAGGACCCTCGAGACTGGCCTTCAAACTTCTCTGTTTCCTTTTCCCCTGTGTTACCCTGAGGTGAGAGTCTTTGAGACTTTGTTTCCTCATCTCTAAATTTTTGTCGTTGCTGTTGTTTTTGGCTTTGTACCTGCCCTGTTTTCTGGCAATGTTTGTTGCAAGTCTCTTTCCTCCTACTATTTAGGAACCTTAAAATATCAGTGTTTCCTGGGTTGTTCTTTACAGTCTGTATTGGGACCTAAAGAAAAACCCCTAGTACTGGCACACCATATGAGGCACTCAAACAATATGGTCAGAGCACCTTCTTAGAGGCAGGAAGACTCTGGCTTCTGCACTGTTACAATGGCACTGCCTGAGCTTCCAATAGGCCCGCCTACTCACCAGTACAGAGTCCCTGGGCTCGCTTGTGCAGTCAGCCTGGAGTCCAGTAGGCTGCAGGCCCTGTACAGCTGCAATAGTACTGGCTGATGTTCCAACAGGCCCACCTACTCACCATTACAGAGTCCTTGGATGTGCTTCTGCAGTTGACGTGGAGAAAGGCAGACTCTGGCCTTGCTTGGCTGCAATGGTCTGGGCTTCTGCTTCGGCGGCACTGCCCACTGTTATACTTAGTCCCTGGGTGTTCTTCTAGCATGGGCCTGGAGGTCAGCAGGCTCCAACCTCAACTTTTTAAACTTATGGATAAAATGTCTTTCCATTTATTTAGGACTTACTTAATTTTTTAAAATAATATTTTGCAGTTTTTAAGAAACAAGCCTTATACTTCTTTTGTTAAATTTATTTATATGTATTGTAATCTTTTAGTACTGTTACAAGTGGAATTATTTTCTTAATTTTATTTTTTGTTTATTAGGTATTATGGTATAGAAATATGATTCATTTGTACATATTAATTTTTTAATCCTGTAATCTTGCTAGACTCTGTTAGGTCTAAGTGTGTGAGTGTGTCTCCACACACATACATGTGCACAAGTGTTCCTTGGGATTTTCTAGACATAGAATCATGTAATTGATAAAAACAGAGTTTTTTCTTGACAATGCCCATTTCTTTTCATTGCTTAATTTTCCTAACTAAAAACTCCAGAAAAATATTAAATAGAAGTGGAGTGAGTAGGCATTTTTGTAAACCTTTAAATTTTTCATTATTAAACATGATATGAGCTCTGAGTTATTAAATTTTTGGGGGGCCCCAGGGACCAAACTCATGACCTTGCACTTATGAAAGAGGTGCCAGAACCGCTGAGCTTAATCTCTGTCCTTAAAGAAATTTTTGATGTCAGAAAATATTCTTCTATTTCCAGTGTATTGAGTGAAACAATATGAAAAAGGGACTATGAATGGGCATTAGGTTTTTATCAAATTCTTTTTGGTGTCTGTGGCAATGTGTTTTTATCTTTTCTTCTATTAATATGATGCACCACATTGATCAGATTTTGGATGTTAAGTAACTTTACATTCTTTGGATAAACCTCATGTTGTCACTATGTGCTTTGTAAAAATATACGGTTGGATTTGATCTGTTTTGTGTTTTGTGGAGGGCTTTTGTGTCTATATCCATATCTGTGTATACATGTATTTGTTGCAATGGCTTTGTTTGGCTTTGGTATCATGGTAATACATGAGACGAGTTTTCAGTAGTTTATTTCTCTTCTGTTTTTGTAAGAGTTTGTAACTGGTTGACTTTCTTTTTTTTTTTTTTTTTGAGACAGGGTCTCACTCTGTAGTTTAGGCTGGCCCTGAGCTCACTATGTAGCCCAGGAGAGCTTCAAACTTGCAGCAATCCTCCTGCCTCTGCCTCCCAAAGGCTGGGATTACAGGCATGAACCACCATGCCAGGCACTGTGCTATGTGGTTCCAATTGCTCCTGGCATTGTTGGATGTAGTTACTGGGGATCAAACCTGTCCTATTGCCTTTGCAAGGCAGGCACCAGAACCACTAAGCTAAATCCCTGGCCCTGACATTTTAATTCTTTTTTAAGTTTTTGGGAAAATTAATCAGTGCAGCCATCTTGTTGTGCAATTTTCTTTATGAGAGGTATATTGTTATCATTATTACCATTATGAATATAATCTATTTTTTACAGATCTATCCAGGTTTTCCATTTTTTTCTGAGTGAGTTTCAGTAATTCATGTCTTTCTAGCAATTCACACACTTCACCTGGGTCATTGAGCTTTGTGGCATCTGACTGATGGTTTATTGTGCCTCTCACCAAGGTCTTCTGCCTTATTCCTGCCTTCAGTGTTAGGTCCTCTCTCTTTTTCTCTTGGTGAGACTTACTGAAAACTAGTCAACTTGTTAATCTTCAAAAGGACCCAATTTTGGTTCTATTGACTTGTTCTAGTCTTCTGTTCAGTATTTTATAGTTTCACCTTTAAGTTTGATTCTATGCTTCCTTTCCTTCCTTGAAGTTTCTTTTAGTCATCTTTTACCAGTTTCTTAAGACGGAAGTCTTATGTTATAGACTTGAGATCTTCCTTCATTTCATTCTCGATCAGTTTGTCTCTCCATACACTCTTCCCTGACAAATACGTCAACACAACACTGTTATTTTAACAGGAGGTAGACAGTTCTGCCTCGGCCTTTGCTTTCCAGTCCCACAGGAAGAACCCCAAGGCTTTCCTCAGGGCCCACTCTGCACATGTGGCCCTCTGTATTCCAGGAGAGCCGGAAGCCCTCTGGGGTCCAACCTCCCAGTTCTAACCTCCTAGGGATGTCTCTTTCACCAGCTTTTCCTTTTAAAATGCTTACAGTTTTTATCAATTGTTATCAACTGCCTGAGGATGACACTAAAAGTTGACTTATAAATGTTTTTAAGAAATGGCCCTAAAGAAAATTATTTTTGTTGGTACCAAAAAAAAAAAAAAAAAAGACTCCAACCTAGGAGGATCATGTTTCTGTGTCCAGCCTTTTATGAACTGCCTTTTATGAACTCTGAGCCTCTGAAGTAGCTCCTCCCGTTCCCTCTCCCTCACCACAGCATCCTCTGTGATTGTGGGTGCTGGTCCTCAGGGCTGCTGCAGAGAAGCAGAAAGAAGTGGGAGAAAGGAGCCAGTTAAATGCTAGGAAGTCTGTTCTCCTTTTCAGAGTGAGTAATTGTTCCTAGAATTGCTGCAAGTCCTTGGTCAATTTCCAGAGCTCCAAATAGTTGATCCTACTAACTTTTGCTAGTTTTCTCATTGTTTTCAAGGAGAGGATTTTGGGAAGTCTTCATGCCACCGGCTTCCGTGGCATCATCCTGCCTGCATGACAGAGGGATTCCTTCCTGCATTTCCCAAGAGATACCTGGGAGCGGAAGGCAGAACCCACCAAACAGCCTGAGGCAGGATCCTGTCTGAAAGGAGATGATGAACAGGCTGGATGCCAGAGTGCTTCCTCACCTCCAACTTCCTCTCTCTACCCCTTGTCTCCAGGCATCTAGAAAATTAAGAGAATCCTTGCATTCTCGGGCTGCCTTAAAGCAGCAACTTTCCAACCTCGTCACCAACCAGTCAGACCAGGATCCAGGATACACAGTTACAGAAACACGTACTCACATGTGTTACGGGCATCTTGGTTGCCTTCCTGTCACTGGAACAAAATACCTGACACCCACAACTTAGAGAAGAGAGAGTTCATTTTGGCTTACAGTTTGGCCCAGCTCTGAGGCAGAACAGGCATTGTGTAAAGGCCTACACAAGGAAAATTCTTCACATGGTGGTGGTCAGGAAGCAGAGAGAGGGAAAGCTAGGAGAACACACCCTTCTGGACAGCCTCTGACCAGGTCCTGTCTCCTTACAACACATCCACCTCTGACCTCATCAGTAGTGAATCCACTGGTGCTCTGGGGGTCTTCTTGATCTAAACCTTAACACCTATGGAGTAAGGACTCCATTAAACAGTGACGATTGCTTCGGGGACCCTCTGGGTGTTATATTCTGCTTCTTTCTTTAGAGAATGTTGTTCATGGGCCACTAAAATGATGCTCTGGCATCACCTGACCTACACATCAAAAATCCTAGCCTTAAGGTACCTGCTCCCAGTGCTGCTTGACCTGAGCCAGTGGGAGAAGGGATGCCCACCGGACAGCAGGTAGGCACCTGGAATCCTGAAGCCAAGCTGAAGCCAAGGTTTGGTTGCAAGACACGGTTGATGGGCCGGGGAGTTAGCTCAGTGGTTTCGGTGCCTGTCTTGCAACCACAAGGACCCTGGTTTGATCCCCAGTAACCACATACCATACTGAGCATGGAGACTCATGCCTAGCAGCAACCAGTACCGGTGCCAGATGTGGTGGCTCACACCTGTAATCCTAGCACTTGGGAGGCAGAGGCAGGAGGATTGCTATGATGTGAGTTGGAGACTGAGCTCAGGGCCAGCCTGAACCACAAAGCAAAACCCTGTCTCAAAAAAAAAAGACATGGTTGATTTGGGGGTCTACAGGGAATGAATTTTTGAATCACTGGGCACAAACCTTGCTGGTGACCAGAGCTCCTAGCAAAAGGTCCTAGCAGTGAGTAGGGAAGACTTTTTCCCTTGTTTTCTCTGGCAAGCAAGTCTTCCATGGCATCTGCCAGCTCCTTTCCCACCTACGGGACCTACTCACCTAAACAAGCATGGTAAGGTTCAGCCTCCTGCATGTGGGTGTTGAGAGATGGAGTTGGGAGGATACTAGCACAGGAGCTGGACCCTTGTGGTGGGATTAGTGTGCTCTAGGAGAAGCAGAAAGTCCTAGAGCTTTACTAAGAATCAGTGCACCAGCACCTTGTCTTGGACTTGCAGCCTCCAAACCATAAGAAGGAGGTTTTTATCCTTTGAGCCACCTCTGTTTATATGACTGTTTTAGCAGCTCGAGTGACCAATACACTCTCTCAATAGCAAATCCTAGAACTTCACAGACACTTCCCCTGGACACTGAAGTGTCCCTGGAGCTGTCCAGCAAAGCCACCACCACATGCTATCCACAGGAGACACAGAACTGGAGACTTTTTCACTTTCTGAAGCTCTGGTCTGTTGTACAACATGGGCCCCAGCCATCTACACGTCTGTAGGGCAGGATGGAGAAAGAGCCCACCCCCTCTGAGCAAAGGTAGCTCATACAGTCACCCTGCTGTCCTCATGAAGGACCAGAGCTCCCTCACTGGTCTCAGATTAACATCAGTGGGGTCAAAAATACAACCCGGGCAAAACCAGTGTTGACAGAAACATCCCCCATAACTGTTCCAGCTCCTGACACTTAGAAATGATGACATCCCTCTTCAAAAACAGCTTTGTAATTGACAGCAGCAGAGCTCAGTGAAACATCCACAGTCTGCTCGGGAGTGGAGCTGTCCAACAGGAAGCTGCATCCACAAAATCTCCATCCATGAAAACCTCAGCTGGCTGCCTCCCCCATGCCCAAGGCCCCGCTTGCCGAGACAGATGGAAGACGTCATCTTTCCCTAGCTCATGCTCCTTCTTTCTAATTGATGGTGAGCACCTCCAAGTGCCAGTGTGAGAACAGGCCAGATGCAGACTGGCCCAGTCTCCAGCAGGACCTGGCAAGGAGGTGGCTGCAGGCCAATCAGCAAGGTCAGACTGTGCAGCCCCAGCCCACTAACCTGGGACACCTGGAAGACAGAACAGGACAATGGCTGGCTCCAGACACCCTCTGCAGCCTGTGGTATGTCTCTCAGCAGCAGCACTGCACAGGGGACAGGACAAGCCCATTTTGTAGCAGAGAAAGAGGAAGACATGGCGGGAAGGCAGCTGCTTCCTCTCGACCCTGTCCTCCTGAGGTCAGCCTTTAGGTTTCCTAGGTGAGGCCCAGGCTGTTTGACCCTCAGAATTTGGACAGCATAGCTCTGGGGTTGCCAGATCAGTGCACAGGCGTGCAGGTGAGTCCCCTTGTCTGCAGGAAGGAGAAGAGGGGTCCGTCTCTCCCCCGCATAGCTGCACAGAAGTGAGGACCCTGTCGGTCTCTGTGGCCACTTTCTGCTCTCATGACACTGCTCCAGCAGAGGCTGCATACTAACCTCTACTGGCAAGGAAGGGCCTCTCATGGGTGAACCTGTCTTATTTCCTGGACTGTTGCTGTTGTGAGGCCACACAAAAGCAATGCAGTGCTGCCCTCCTGGGGGACTTCTGTACCATCCCTATCCCTGGCCACCCTGCGGTCCAGGCAGCCTGCTGGAATCTTCAGGCAAGGGGTGCTTGGAATCGAGGGCTCCTTTGAAGAGCAGTTGACCTCCACAGAGTCTCTGTATATGCCACCTGTCCTCGGGACCCAGAACTGGCCAGGAGTCCTGTGGAGAAGGTGATAACTTCTCTGTGTGCATAACTTGCACTCTGGCCACCGTATCCAAGTCCTCTAGTGCCACCAGACACCCTTCCAGCACCAAGTAGTTCACAATTCTTTTTTAAAGAGGTATTTTTAAGTGAAGTGAAGACACTGTATATATCCACATATTTCCAGTTCCCTTCATTCCACCCCATGGACCCCAGCACTGCTCTGGCTTCCATTTCCTTATTAGAACAATGTCCTTTATTATTTCCCACACTGCAATCTTCTGGTCACACAACCTTCCAGCATTTGCATATCTAAGTGGATGTTTAATTTGCTCTTATTTTTTGAAAGATATTTTTGCTGGGTATAGAATAGAAGGTTGATTTTTTTTTCAAGTAAAAATTCACCACACTGTGTTCTCCTTGGCACTGGTTTTGACAAGGAGCCTGCCCTCCTTCCTCTCAGGGGCGCTTCTTCTCTGACACTTCCTATCTGATTTCTCAGCAGCTTGATCAGATGTGTCTGGGTGTACTTCCCTTCTCACTCCATAAGCCCAGGACTCAGTCACCTTGTTGGGTCTAGATAGTCATACTCTATCAAATTTGTAAAATTTTCAGCTGCCATTTTTTCAGAGTTGTTTCTGCCTCCTCCTTTTTCACTGCAGAGATTCAGTTCTACACAGACCCAGGGCTTCTAGAGGTCTCCGCTCCCTGATGGTCTGTTTTCCATTCTCCCACCTTTCTCTCCAGAGTTCACTTTGGATAGTTTCTATTATTGTGTCTTCAAATCAACAAGTCTTTTCTTTTACAGTATTTAGTCTTTGCTAACTTCCATGCAGTGCATTTCTAATCTTAGAAATTTGGCTTCTGTCTTCTTTTGTTATACAATTGTGCTTGGCATCTCTAATCTTCCCTTTAGCTTCTTGAGCAGAGAGAACAGAATTCTAATGACCATTTTGGTAACTGTATTAATTCTACCATGTCTATTATTTCTGAGTTTGCATTGATTGGCTGGGTTTTCTCCAAATCATGAGTCACATGTTCTTGCTTTGCCTACTGGACAGTCTTTAATTGAATCCTAGACATTGCGAACTTTCCTCTGTTAGGTGCTGGATGCTTATATTTCTGTAAATATCGCTGAGCTTTGCTCCCACACAGTTAAGTTGCTTGGAAACAGTTTGGTTCACTTGGGGCTTGGTTTTAAAAATCTCTGAGGTGAAGATGTCACTGAGTCCAAGGAAGCTCCTGCACACTGCTAGGCCGCTCCTGCCCTCAGCCGAGCAGCTCTGGGCTATGAGATGGTGCGATTTGGCTGGAGGGGCCAGCTTGGCTTCCAGCCCTCCCTGCTCATGCATCAGCCACCTGCTGGGCACCCTGGAAGGACCCTCTGCTCTCTCTACAGCTCTGTCTACATCTTGCTCCATCTCCTGCTGCTACAGCCTCCTCCATCTCCCTACTACATCCCTCAACTCAGAAAAGACAAGGTGCCAGGAAACTTCCGGGGGCAACCTGGGTAGTGAGAGCCCAGCACAGTCTGCACCCTGCGTCCACTGTCAAAACTTGTTCAATTCATAATTCTGCTCAGATTTTCAGATGTTTCCAGAGGGAGAAGAAATCTACTCTCTGTTATTCTATCTTGGCTAGAGGTAAAAGTTCATCAAATATTTACTAAATGTCAAATATTGATGAAGTGCCAAAAATTTGGAGTGTCTGGCAGACTTCTAGGCATTCAGGACGCCCTGGAAAAATTTCAGCATCTCTTACCTCTGGGCAGACGTCGGAGCAGTGTGGGGATGGTCTAAGCCAGAAAATCAAAAAAACAAACAAAATCAGTAAGTTACATGGACTAGGTCAGAAGGCAGAGTGTGTGTGCAGGCACAGAGCAGGCTGGCGAGCAGTCCCGGGGCTGCGGTCCATTTGAGAAGGGCACTCGTGCAGGATGTCTGGGGCAGGTGGTACTTCTCCCCAACCTATCCCCAGTGTGATCAGACCAGACTGCCTGCTTGGAGTTTGCCTCAACATTGTGGGTTCCCAAGAGCTCCTCTCCCTCCAGGCTGTGCCTGCCGACCCCAGGGCTGGCCTGGAAATACATCGGAGGGAAGCATGCCCACAGCCTGGAACCTGTCTCTGCAGTCACTGACTACTCTTCGTGCTGTCAAACGGGAAGGATCTAGACTCAGATTCAGTGTCAAACGACTTCTCCTTTGGGTCTGACCAGGGCCTCTGTGCCGAAGCAGCAGGGCCAGTCTGCTCTGCCCACTGTCTGGTGTCCACGATGCCCCCACGACCGGGGCTCTGGGGTGACTCTGCCTCTACGGCATGAACACTGTAGCTGTTCCCCAAGAAAGACGCTCCCAGCACCCTGAAGATGAGGGCAAGGGGTCTTTGGTTCCAGAATTCCTGGGTTGGCTTCCTGCTCATGAAAATAAGGTACAGGGAAAGTCGTCCTCTCAAAACCCCACCTGGTGTCAACCCTGTTTGGAACTGCCGTGGAAAGCCGTGACTGGCTTCTGCCAGATGCAAGGACAGAAGAGAGGGCTGAAGTGCCTCTGAGGGGTCCGGAACAGTGCCTGGCTGGGATGAAGGGTTAGAAGCCATGTGGTCCACAGCACTCAGGCTTCAGCCCAGGCCATCGGGGGCCCGTGCTCTGTGCACGCTCTCCTTGAGGAAATGTCTAGCTCAACTTGTTAAGCGTGGAGTTCTTTGATCTTAGACTATTCTGCCCACTTAGCTGTCCGAGTTGCCTCAGCCCTAATCTCACTTGAAACTGCCTTGCTACCTGATCTTGGGCTCTAGCAGCCAGAACTAGGAGGTCTCCAGGCTACGGTGATGCTCTGCAGTCAACTGCTGTCCAAGGGTCACGGCCTCAAGTCTGCAGCCCCGCTCTCTCCCTGAGCTCCCTCACCCTACCCCACTGCTGCAGCCTCTGCCCAGCCAGGTCTCCTCCTGGGGTCTATAATGGGCCGAGGAGAACCCAGGACTTTTGAAAGGCAGACCCCAGATGTGGGCCATGGAGTCCGTGGGTCACAGGAGCCCAGAACCCTGTGTCCCTCCAAGCACCTTCCACACATCCCTTCTCCATCCTTGGGAGACTCACTACAAAGGCTCAAAAATTGAAGAGGGTCAGAGCTCCCAGAGGCTCTGGGGTCCCCCTGCTGGTGGGGTACATGAGGCACAGGGCAGGCCCCTCAACAGAAAGAGGAATGAGCAAATTATTCCCTGAATATTTTGACCCCCTCCCTTCATGGATTTCTTCCAAATATTCAGCCTTTCAGTTGCACAAGAACAATTTCTTAAAATGTTTCTAAAACATAAAGAATCCTAAACACAAAAACAAAAACAGAAAATCTTTTCATTTTCATTTCCTCCAGGCACAGACCCTGAAAGACAGTGACAGACAAAGCAAAAAGAACTCGGTGTTGAGAATCTGAAGGCCACGGGGCGGGGCCTCCCCACTGTCCCACTGCCCTTGGTTCCAAGGCCCTACATGGTGAAAAGCCACCCTGCCCTTGGCACCCTAGGGTGTTCTACTGTGAGCACAGGGAGGCTCAGGGCTCAGCAGCTCCATCTCCTGGCTGCGCTCCTCCCCTGCCACCCACGCGGCGTAATGGGGCCTCCCGGGGCACAGGGTAGGGTGCTGTAGGGCTCTATCTGCAGCCTGCTCAGGGCTCAGCAGGACCCTGGGTGCCCCCGGGACCCAGTGTGCACCTCCTGTTCTGCAGTCGGACCTGGGTACAGGTGTGGGTCACCGTGAGGGTGGAGCCCAGGCTACAGAACAGGACGTGGGGCTGTGAGAGGGCTGGCTGCATGGACACCCGGCTTCCAGGCTCTTTCCCAGCTGCACACCAGTCATGTACCACCCTCCCCATGCCTCAGTTTCCTTATTTGTGGACTTGTGCCTGGAGTAAAATGCAGTTTGTGAAGACGGCGTGTTGATCCAGAAGGAAAGGTGATTTATTAACATGTGAGTGGCCACGCCATCCAGGGAAGAGAGAATCCTGACCCCACTGGCTCCGCTTCCCCAGGGATGGCTCCTCATCTGCCTGCCGGGCATCAGGCCTCTCCGTGACACAGACCCAGGGCACAAGGCAGAGGCGTCCAGGGGGCAGCGGGAGCCAAAGCAGAGAAGAAACCCAAAGCCAGCCGGGGCCATGGCCGCAAGGCACCAAGGACCAGGGCCGGGGCAGTCAGGCGAGAGGAAGCGTGACAGGCAAGGAGGGCTCCAGCCGCCCTGGGTGTGGAGCAGGAGTGAGCGGCTTCGTGTAGGTGATACCAGCCAGAGACAGCGTGGGCAGTGCACCAGCTGGGCAGGGCGGGGCTCACAAACCTCTGGCTGCTGGAAGGTCAGACAAGATGGTCAGCTGGTGCTGGGCCCGGACACCAGACACGGCGGCCCCAGTGTATCTAGTCACACACCCATCCTTCCTCCTTCGTCCCCAGCACCTTGGCTCATATGCTCATGGAGCATAGGGTCCATTCGGGCAGCAGGGGTGTTTGGGTCCCCAGAGGGCCAAGGCATCTCCCTGGAGAAGCAAGGAGTGTGCCAGCCTTCTGTACCCAGGGAGGGGCAGGTGCAAAGACCTGCAGCCACAGGGTCCCAGGACACACCACACCCACCCTCTTTGGAAAATTAAGTGGCAAGTCTAGAGATTCCGACTGCAGAGGAAGAACTGAGCTGAGTGTGGTGGCATGCTCTTGTAATCTCAACACTGGTGAGGCTGAGGCAGGAGGATCTCTGTGAGGTTCATATCAACTTGGGCAAAGTAGGGAGACCCTGTCAAAAAACAGAAAAAGGGAAGAAAGAGAGGAAGGAACGAAGGGAGGGAGGGAGGTAAGGAGAAAGGAAGGGAAGGATCAATTTTCAGTAAAAGACATATAGAGATTCATTAGGCAGAATCTAAAATTAACAAAGAAACTCTGAGGAGGAAGCAATGCAGGCCTGGAGCCAGAGTCCGTGAGTGTCCTGAGGGTGGTGACAGGGTGTCTCAAAGGCCACATCGGCATGCAGCCCTTACAGGCATTTGAAGCCAAGATCTGCTACCTGGCCAGGCTGCTCCCATGAGGACAGAGGAGTCTTGGTTCCCCTGAGGCAAGCAGCAGTCCATCTCCAGTGTGTGAGAGGCAGGTGCTGGGCTCAGTGTGTCTTAGGACAAGAATTGAACTAGGCTTGAACTTCAGCAGCTTTTGTGTCTTGAGCTACAGAGTTTTTTTTCTTTAAACATAGTTTTTAAATTTTCCCTTCTCCTTCATGCCTGTCTGCATTTCTTGTCTCCTGCCTTTGGCCCAGGGCAAGAAGAGCCATGGCCGCAGTGAAAGCCTCCAGCTTGAGCCTGTCCTTATGTCTCTCCCTGGATGGAGAAGATTGTTCTGGCAGCTGAGGGTGGTGAGTCCACAAGGCGTGTGTGTGTGTGTGTGTGTGTGTGTGCGCACACGCACGCATGTGTGTACATACATCCTGTGTTACAGCTCTGGGAACCAAGGCAAGGCTTGGCAAGGCAAACCAAGTAATAGTCATTACTCCTATAGACACAACTCTTTCTTAGTTCTTCCCCCTGTCCCCCTGGGGTCACAGGAGCAGATGGAAAGAAACTCCTGGTTTCCCCAGAAACTCCTGATTTGCTTCTGGTTACAGCCAGCAAAAGGCAATGAGCGCAGGCAGCTCCACAGGTGGCCACGAGGTGCTCGGAAAGCGGCGGATCCAGGCCGCGTGACCTGCTCGGCTTTCCAGTGCCTGGCCTGGGCTCCCCTCAGCCTTCCAGTGCCTGGCCTGGGCTCCCCTTGGCCTTCCAGTGCCTGGCCTGGGCTCCCCTTGCCTCTCTCAGGCCCAGGAACTTCAGGGAGGGGTAGGACCATTCAGCAGGCCCTGCCTCACCTCCCGAGCTGCTGTCCCTCAGGCCACCTGCCCGGCACACAGTGCCACCGCCCCTGGGAGAAGCACAACCTCCACTTCCTTGGTGCTGCACTGGACTCATGCTGAGAGCACTGAGCCAAAGCCTCCCCCTCTGCTCCATTTGTCTATGAGCCACATGTGTTCTTTGAGGGTTAAACAGAGTGTCACCAGGCCGGGTGGGAACTGGGACTGTCCCTGGGGGGCTTCCAGGGCACAGCACACACGTGCGCGTGCACACACACACACACACACACACACACACACACCACTCGGGTGCCAGGTCCCTTGTCCCCAGCCCTCCTCCCTGCCAAGTAGGGGCTCAGGAAGGGCCACTGCTTGGGGAGGCCAGGGAACATAACAGGCCACTGCCACCTCGTCTGACCACTGACTCTTTCCCCACCCCCCACCCCCCATGCACCCTGGACTCTGCCTATGACTGGCTGCTCCTGGCTGCGGGTGTGAGCCTCCCCCAGGCCCCAGGGGACCCTGGGCTCTGTTTTCCAGGAAGAAGCATTTGCAGGCTGGGACAAGCGGCCGTGCCTGCTTCCTGGAACTGGGCTTCCTGGAACCAGGGGAAGCTGGGAGGGTCCCTTCCTCCCCTCAGGGTGCCTGTCCAAGTAGGCTATGAGAGGCTCTCCTGGGTCAGTGCTCAGGCTCCTCCTCCTGCTGTCCCTCCACTCTGCCCCTCCCCCCATTGTTTCCTCCAGAGCCACCTCCAGGCCCGAAGCAGTGTTGTGAGGCTGGAAGACAGGGCTGGGGATAGCTGATGGCAGAGATGGCTTCAAGGATCTCCATGATCACATGAGGGACGAGGACAGGGGGTATAAGCCGGATGGCCAGAGTAGTCCTGCAAGGTCCTGTTTTAGACCCAAAATCCCACGGCCGTCAGCAGTATTTCTCAAACTCAAGGCCAGGGTTTCCTTCAGAAGGTCCCAGGGAACCCAGGAAACAACACAGGAGGAGCCATCCTGGCCATGACCCTCAGGAAGCCACCAGCGCCAGGTCTATGCTGAGTGCGGCTTCCCGGGTGGGGCCAGGATGGCGATGAAAGCGGAGCCAGGTCTCGACCCCTGTCCCCTGGAGGTATTCAGCCTCCTGCCTATCTTGAGTCCTGTCCCTGTCCTCTGCTTCCTGCTTTTTCACTTGGAGTCTCTCCGCCTCCCAGCCTGAGCCAGGCTGTTGCTGGAAGCTTGGGTTCCCTCCTCTGTCCTGGTCCCTGCTTTGGGGGTCTGTGCGGTGGAGCAGAGGGGCCTGGTGGAAAGGGGTCTCCCTGGTGAGGCCAAGCAGGGACAGGTTATGCAACCTGTCAATGTGGGCTCTGCACCCTGACACCCCAGATAGGGGCTGAGCCAGGCTGTGGCCTGGCTGTACCTCCTCCTGGCCCATGGCTCCAGGGCCTGATGGAAAATCCTCCTTCAGAGCCAGGATCCTGGGGGCTCTGCACTCCCTAGACCATCAGAGGGCAGCTGGCTTGAGGGAGCCTTTTTCTAACACCAGCATGGAACAACTAAGCCCTGGGACACGGGAGGGACTCACACCCCTCCAGGGGTCTCACATGTTCCCCAGACACTGTGAGGGGAGGCCCTGGGAAACCTTATTCTAAGGATGCAAAGACAATTGAATTGAGCACATTACTCTTTTCACTTTGGCTGCCAGGAATCTCAGCCATTGGTTTAAACCGCCAAACAAACCCATTGTCCAGGACTTGCGAGCCTGCCTTCTCCTCATCATGTAATTCTCATTCTCTCACATGTATGTGCTCAGCCCTGGGAGCTGTTGCCATAGCCCAAGGGCAGCATGCACCCCAGTGGGAACAGGAACCACCCACGGGCACTCCTGGTCCTGCTTTCAGGTGGCACTGAAGCCTAAGGATGGATGGCAGCCCAGGCTCAGCATGTGGCTGCTCAGGGTGACTCCCCGCTGCCTCCTTCAGCACAGGGCACACACCTGGCAAACCCACCTTAGTTCCAAGGACAGCAACCGCTCAGTGGTGGTGACTTACGTAAACATGACATTAACTTATTATTATGGGCCAAGTGTCCGAGCTGCAGCTGGAGGTTTTTGGAACCAGGATAGGAAGTGTGGACAGCTGGGTGCTCTCACAAACTTTCTAGCAATGTGGGAACCACCACCCTGGGCTGCCCCAGGCCCCACGAGGCAATAAACAGCGCGAGGCCAGGGCTGGGAGCAGGAAGTGCTGGGGCACCAGCAGGAGGAAAGGACGGGGCGGCTGTCCTTGTGTCTACCCCACACCCCCAGGAAGTCCCTACGCTTGTGCCTCCGTGCTGTCACACAGGCACGAATTCCTGTGAACATGTGTGTATACACACACGTACACACACGCACGCACGCACACACGCAATATAGGGTGAAGCCAGGCTATGTCCCCTGGCCAGGGGCTGCCCCTGAAGTGAAGAAGCAGCTGGTTAAAGTGGTGCCTCTAGGTCAGGAAGGTTGGCAGCTGGAGCACAGAGCTGGGAAAGCCTCAGTGGGCGTGGCCCTTTCTGTGAGCCCTGCCCTCCCCAGGCCGAAGCCCCACCTCCTACACAGACACGCTTCATGGCCTCATCACTCAGTGTGGAGCTTTTCCTAGGGCAAGAGCTGGGCCACCCGCACACTGCACCCTGTCCTCCTAGTGCCAAGCCACAGGGCATCTCTCCACTCAGAGCCCACCCAGACCGGGCCTGCCGTCTGTTGGCAGCAAATCAGAGCATGAGCCAGAGGCCTGCCAAAGTCAAGCCCAGGGGGAGGGGGGACGGGACACAGGTCCCCCTTAGCAGGAGGTGCTCAGGTCATAAGGAGACATGGTGGGTCACGTGGGGAGCTGGGTGGCAGGGTGCTGGGCCTGGCTTCCTCCAGGGCACCCAAGCCTCTTCATCAGGTGCTTCTGGAAGCTCCAGTCCCACGAGTTCCTCCAAAGTGGGCAGCGCATCTCCACTGACGGAAAAAGCATCGGGGTAACTGTGGGGCCACGTGGAGCCCTCCCATGCCTGTAACTGTGACTGTGGGGACACACGGATCCCCGCACAGGCTCGGATCACAGCAGTCTTGCCTGGGGCTGGAGAAGGAGGCGCAGGCACAGTCGCACCTGGCCCTGAGTCCACAGAGCAAGGCTCAGGCTGGGGTCCCCATTCTGCAGGCAGGCAAGGCGCTCGGACAGCTGGGCAGGCTCCTCCCAGGGGCTCAGCTGGGTTTTGTCCTCTGTACGAAGGACTAGAAGAGACACTGCTCACCCCACCAGAGCACCGGGCAGGGCCAGGAGGGGCATTTTACACCTGTGCGTGCAGTCTGTGCCTGTGCCTGCCACCAGGGAGCGGGGAAGAAGTGGACAGGAATGTGGTCTGTATATGGGTGACGTGTCAGGGGTGTTTGTGTGCCCAGTGTCTGCGTGTCAAGCAAGTGTGTGAGGTGGACGCCTCTGTGCACGAGCGTGCGGCACACGGCTAGGTGCATGTTACTGTCGGAGCAAGCACATGCACGCTCACAAGGGTGTGCTCGTTGGGCAGGTGTGGCCATGGATGATGGGAAAGCCCAGGCCTGGGCAGGAGAGGCTTTGATCGCCAGGCTGTTGTTCCCGATGGGCAGGGCCCACTGGCTGGGCTGCAGGGTGGATTCCTGCCAGGTCTCCTGGCCAGCACTGCCCCCCAGTGGCCATGCTCAGTGCCCAAGGGCCTGGGACAGGACAGGGAACTGGCCACAAGCCCCCAGGGGTTAGGCCACAGTACCCCCAGTGCACCCTCTGACCCCTCTGGGGATAAGACAGATTTTCCCGCCTAACACCTCCAGACCCAGCAAGATGGTGGCTAAAGAGCCTCCAGGAGGAAAGAGTCAGCTGCTTGGGTGACCCTACTACCAGGGCTCAAAGAGGACACGACACATCCTGGGTCATATGCAGTGACCCCTAGCACCTCCCTTATCCACCAGGTCAGGCCCAGGACACACAGGCCTTCTCGAGTGTAGGACTCCGGCTTTCTCATCACTGACTCGCAAAGGGCTCACCCGCCTGGAAGCCGCCATGGCAGGAACCCTCAGGCGTCCTCCAGAAGCGGGCCGCACAGCCCACCTGCTGGGGCACAGTTTCCAGAGTTGCTATTTCTGAGGGAGAGAAGCTTTCCAGTCCTCTGTGGCCAGGGTGACGGGGATACGGGCTGCAACTTGGCTCAGGGTCAGTTGGAAGCCAGGCATCTAGCGGTGCTGGTTCTGAGAGTACATGTCGCAACACTCTCTGGGCCATGTGCACATGACAGTCCTGTTGTTCACCTGAAATGTCACTGGGCCTCCCACCCCTTCACTTGTCAAAGAGCGGTGGCCTCAGTGCTCACCCCAAGGTGCCTCTGGGCCCCACAGTTGCTGTGGTGCCCAAAGTGTGGATGACTCATCTCACAGGGCTGCGGCCAGCCCTGGAGACAGATCAGCCCTTCAGGGAAAGCCTCTGGGTGCTGGGGCTCCATCTGCTGGGACAGTGGGGGTGGAGTGAGGGTGATGGGCAACAGGAAATCAAAGGTCCAGGAACAAGTGTGTCAGGTGTGCGCCCTTGGAGGTGTAGCCTGCACCTCAGGAGCAGGAGGCCCGCCGTGACTGCAGGAGGCAGGGTCAGCATTTGCCCTGTGTGAGGCCACTCCCTAGGCACAGGGCCCCTGGCAGGGCTTGGGAACTCCACTAGATGTCCAAGATCGCTTCCAAGTAACACACCTTACAGAAGTCTGTTCATGTAGCACGAAGTGTGAGGACACACGTGGAGGGCACGCTGTGTACTACGCTGTGCAGAGTGATCGCAACATGGCTGTGCAGTGGGCAGGGACCCCACTGGTGTGTGGCAGTGGCCCCATCAACTGTAACAGAGCAGAGAGATTCCTGTCGCCATGACCTCACAGTACAGCACATCCTTGTTTGTGGCAAGGCTGGTGTGAACAGACCATACACCATTGGGCTTGAGAAAGCACAGTGTGCACATTCTCAGACAGTGCGTGGCAGGCACAATTTACAGAGCTGCTATACTAGACATTTTTTACCTTTTCTTCTCTTTTTGTTTTGTATTCAGGATTGGACCCCAGGGCCTTTGCATTGACCTACATTTTCCTTTTTAAGTATAAAGACCAGGTCTTGGTGTTTTTGTTTGTTTGTTTGGTTGGTTGGCTTTTTTCAGACAGGATCTCACTTTGTAGTTCATGTGGGCCCTAAACTCACTATGTAACCCAGGCTGGCCTCAAACTCAAGACAATCCTGTTGCCTCTGCCTCCCAAGTGCTGGTACTACAGGTGTGAGCCACTACGCCTGGCTAAAGACCAGATTTTGCTAAATCACTGAGTTTCCCAGGCTGTCCTCAAACTTAAGATCGTCCTGCCTCAGCTTCTAACAGTGTTGGGATGACAGGCCTGTAGCACCACACCACATCACATACGTCCTCAGAGTGAGCTTCAGTTTAAGACAAAATTGAAGGTAAAGGGGCTACTTGTTACAGCAGTGGCCTGCGCACCTCACCTTTACTGTGGCTTTGCTTTTTCTCTGCTGCTGGATCACAGCTTCTAGCTCTGTCCATCAGGAGCAAGAGGCTTCACATACTGTGGACACACATGGTGGGTCACACTGGCCCAGCTGTGCATGTGTATGTGTGTGTGTGTGTACACTCCACAGCATGTGACTGTACAACATGTTGCGGCTTCAGGTTGTCACAATAGAATGAGTCGATATGATCTTGTCAGTAATAGAACATATTTTAACATTTTTAAGTTTTAATTTCAAATGTAATAATAATAGACGATGTAATAATATATTTTTATGTAAAATGCAGAATCTGCCAAAAATGTAGACACCCAGCAGCTCGCCTCCTAACAAATGTCTGCAGCTCACACCCAGTGCCCAAGCGCCCTTGTAATGCAGAGACCACAGGTACTTTGCATTGATCGCAGGATGCCTCAGTGAAAGTGCTACAGTTTTCCCGCCAGTTCTCCTGATGCATATGTCCATGGGGCGGACTCTGCACCCAGAACGAAAGTAAAGAACGTTGTATGGACACATGTGGACACTTGGTGTGGGCCAGGTAGCTGTTCCTTCTTGCGGGGAAGTTCAGTGAAGGGATCAAGGAGTTGGGTCTTCACAGAGGTGGCAGGAGGGAGGCAAGTGTGCACGGCAGCTGCCAAGTCATCCCATGAGCATGACCCTAGGGTGGGACTCGCTGTCACAGCCCCTCCACAGGGCTCAGCTCTGCTGTGCTCTGGAAGAGGTGCCACCTGGAAGAAGCAGGCATCACGTGGCTTCCTGAGCTCCCAGATGAGCTGTGGTCTGGCCCGGGGTGAGCAGGCCCTGCTGGAAGGAAGTGGGAGGGGAGACAGGGAGAGCCTCATGCCGGGCAGGTATGACAGAAAGGGACAGCAGGGTGAGGGGCTTTGGAGTACAGGCCAGAGCACAGGCCGCCGGGGTGCACGGCGGGTCAGTCACAGATGCTGCCAGGCGGACAAGCTTGGAGGCGGCAATGCACAGCAGATGGGCCTTTGCACTAAGATGTCCTGTCCCGAGTATAACCTCTTGGGTGCACACTGCTCTTGTGCGCTGCATCCGTGACCTGTGCAGGTCTGTGCTGCACATGCACCTGCTCAGAGCATCCAGTATTAGGGACTCACTGCAAGTGGAGCCCCAGAATTGGAACGGGAGAGCTCCTCTGCGCCAGTGCCCGAGAGAGCCTTTCCTCCAACTTGCAGAGTAACTTGTGGATTCCCAAGTCTTCACATTGCTGTAGCTGTAGCACTTGGCTGTGATGCTGCGCTGTTCGCTTTGCCACAACACTGGGAGCCAAAGACTTTCAGGAGCCCCGCTAATCGGGAAGGGGTGGGGGGGGTGGCAGCTGCCAGCACTGGCACCATCAGACCCAGGGCCCCAGATAGCCAGGCGACTGTTCTGAGGGCAGAAAAGCATGACATCTTTCACGCTAAAGGAAAGGGGAAGAAGTCAACAGGAATAGAAGTCAGACAATCAGACCTGTAATCCCAGCTACTCAGGGGGCTAAAGCAAGAGAATGCCAAGTTTAGTACAGCCTGGGCAACTGGGCAAGATCCCATCTCAAAATAGACAGCCAGATCTACATTAATAAAATATAAAAATAACAGGGCAGGCATGTAGCTCAGAGGTAGAGTCCCCAGGCTCAATCCACAAAACCACACACATGTGTGCAAAACTTACCAGACCCTCACCATGCGGCCAACAGGCTGCCCAGGCCCAAGAAGGCTGTTCAAGTCCCCTCTGCACTGATCTTTGTGACTTCTGCAACAAAGCCCATCTCCTGTGTGGCCAAAAACAATAAAATGGACAAGTCTAGGTCAAGGGCAGGAGGTCCAGGCTCACATCAGGCCATGGAGACTCCTCCCGCCACCTCTCCTCTGCATGGCGCCGCTGTCCTTGACTCTGCACGCATCTAGTTCTCGCTGCTTCGCTCCAAACTCTGCCCATCACCACTGGACCCAGCAGAGGTCTCTTCCTACAAGGACCCCTGGTACCCCCAAGAGGAAGTGTCCAGGCCCTGACTCCCTTTAATCAATCCCTCTTTCCACTAAAGTCACATTCTAAAGTTCTGGGGTTTAGGGCTTTATGTGTCTTCCCTTCAGGAGAGACCAAATGCAGTCATAACACTTTCTTTCTCCACTCTCTCCAACTCCATTTTATTAATGGAGATAGTCCATACTGAAACCTTTTCATTAATGATGAAATTAATTCCATGAAGCCATTTCTTGAGTGGCCACATTGCTAAGCAGAGAAGATGGGGCCATTACCAAGGGAGCCAAACCCAAGAGGAAAACACTCTGAAGACTCTGATTGTCTTGGTCACTTTCCTTGGTCCTGGAAAGAAATGCCTGATGCCTACAGCTTAGAAGAGGAGTAAGTTTTAGAAGTTTTATTCCTTCTGTGATCAGCCAGCTCCAGGCAGAAGTGGCTGGGTGGAGGGTCTGGTGGAGAACATTGCTCCTCTCATGGTGACCAGGAAACAGAGAGTCCTGGGAGGAGCTGGGGAGACACTTCCTCGCAGAGCACCTCCTCTGACCAGACCTCACCTCCCAACACAAGTCCGCCGTGCCACCCCCACAGCACAACCCCCTTCCCACAGCCCCACCTCTGAGTGCACAAGACTCAGAGTAATTGTAACCGTAATACCGATGATGCCCACAGAGTGAGAGTGGGCTGGTATCCCTTCGGGCTGTGCTGAGCATGAAACTGGTACCTGACAGAGCCCCTAAGCCAGGTCCAGCCCATCCTTTCTCAGTCTGTCTGTGCAGCAAAGCTCCTCCAGACCACAGCAGCACTGAACTCATCAAGGAAGCAGAGTCACTCGATCAGAAAGTTAGTAGAAAAGCCCAGGCCAACCCAAAAGCACTCAGAGAGGTCCAGGCACATGCTCTGTGGCTGAGTGGGAGGCCGTAGTGTCAGAAGCCGCACTATGATCTTCCTTCTTCCAATGGTGCACACTTTCTGCAGAGCCTGCACTCCTCTGGAGCCCAGCTCTGAGCCCTGACAGGTGTGCAGCGAGTGGTGGGTACATCCAGGAAGAAATGCACACCTCCCAGACCTGTCTTGATGTCCGCTGGAGTTTCGGGTAGGCGAGGTCAGCTGCCGTTGCGTCATCTTTCCTCAACAAGTGAGCTGCTTCCACAATGGATCAGAAGGCTTGTGTCTGTGCATCACTCAGCAGGTGGCACCTGACATTTTCTCTGACATTTTAACTGCTTGACGAAGCCTTGCCCTTGGTCAGCATCACCGGCTCTCTCATACAAGCAGCCACAAAGCACCTTGGTGAGCAACTGAAGAAATCAACAAGAAGAGGTTGCTCGGGTCAGGCTGCCCGGAAACGCCTGCTGCCCAGCTCTGCTCAGACCAAGTGCAGGATGCGACAAGCTGACGCCTACTGCCCACCCGAGCTGCTGGCGGGGTGCTCAACTCCCTTTCCCTCTTTCTCCCCCACCCTATGCATGGAACCCAGACACTGGCACGGTCTGAGCCTCCACTCTGTCCACAGGAACAACCCTCCCCTCCTGTATAGGCAGCTTCAGGACACCGACGAGCACTCATCCACCAGGAGTCGTGTGGTGCTGTGCCTGCTGTGCCGCCTTCCGGTGACGGCACCTCCATTGTTTGCACTAGGGTCCCTAGTTGACCTCTTTTGCCCCCGACCTTGTGTTCTCTGGGCTTAGCAGGAGGCATGCATGTCCACTGTGACCCTGGCACTGCTGCCCTCAGCTCTCTCTCAGGTACCAACCAGGTAGGTCTGCAGAGACTTAGGCAGACAGCAGGGCCAACCCTGCACACAGCCCGACCTCACGATTGGAGGTTCCACCTCTTGAAAAACACCCTTCGAGCTATCAATGGGCAGATTTACCAGCCAAGGTTTTTCCCTCCCCCTCCTTCCTGCTCAGAGCCTGAGTCTTTCCGGACTGTCTGTGAGGCACACAGGAGAGGCCTGGGTGCAAAGGTAGTTATCAGGAGTACCAAGTACCAGTACCAAGTACCAGTACCAAGGATGGGAGCTTGTTGATCTCCCATGAGATGGTCTCATCCCTGTCCTGGATGGAGAGCAGCTGTCGCTCTGCTTCCTTGATGAGTTCAGTGCTGCTGTGGTCTGGAGGAGCTTTGCTGCACAGACAGACATTCTAGGCCACTCGAGGCTGCACAAACCCAGACTCAGGCTGGGAACCAGGGAGACTGTGCCTGCTGCCACACCTCTCTGGAAAAGCACTTCCGGAAGGTGAAGTTGGAAACTTTTTTACTTTAAAGAGAAAAACCATTTCAAAAGCTATTAAGGGAATGGCTGCCTAAAAGGACCAATTTTAAATATGCAAAATTCATTGGATTTTTAAAAATTTCCTGGAGTGTTTGTCTTTCCTCCAAATCCTGCAGGCACAGTAGAGGACTCGACCTGCTTAGGAGCCAGAGAGTAGTAGGCAAGGGTCTCCTGAGTTCCACCCTGGGGATGGTCCCTGTATTCCCAGCCTATAAGAACCAGATCCAGAACCAGCCTGAACCAGGCCTCTCCCTCACCCTGAGAGTTAGGAGAGACCATAGGATTGGCAGCCTTGAATGCTTAGAATGGGAGGCTGATCCCTAAGCTTTTACATATGGAGAAACTTGGCCAGCTATTGTTGGAGAGAGATGTACGGACCAAAGGAGGTGGCAGACACCTGTAATCCCCAGATTTAGGAGACTGAGGTGAGAGGGTTTCTGTGAATTCAAGACAAGCCTGGGTCACATAGTGAGACTTTGTCTTAAAAAAAAAAAGTAAAAGAATAAAGAAAAAGTGATGCATAGATGGGAGGAGTGGAGAAATGCTGCTTCCTTACAGGCTTCCAGAGATGCCAGGGGCCGAGGCTTCCAGGTAGCTCTAGAAGCTGGAAGAGTCAGGGACGGAGCTGTCTTGGGAGCCCAGGAGGGACACAGCTCCCCACACCTCGCTGCTCTCAGCTTCTGCCTTCAGGGCCATGTGGTAGCACCTCTGTGTTGTGCTGAGCCACTGAGTACAGCTAATTTTCTCAGCGGAGCTCAGCTTCCTCAGCCATAAAACCCACGTGTCGTGGAGCTGCAGCTCCGCTGCTGGCTTCCTGACTCGGGGCCCAGAGCTCGAGCCTCAGAGCGAAGCACTTTTTTTTTTTTCTCCAAAGTGGCAGCAGGCAGTGGCCTGGCAGCCAGCAGCCCTCTGGCCTCAGGGAGGTCAGAGCACAGATGCCCTCATTGTCCCAACTGACCACATCCGTCTGTCCGGCCATCCGTTATTCTGCAAAGACTCACTGACAGCCACTGTGCCAGAGCCTGGGGGGCAGCCACGGGAGTCACCCTGCATCCCTGCCCCCTGCAGCTGATGATCTCAGCCTCTCCAAGGATGAGCCCACCCCTCGAGTGCACTGGTGACGGTGACAAATCTGTCTGTCCACACACTGGAGTATCACTCAGCCGTTAAAAGAAACAGAGGGATCTGACAACAGGAGGCCAAGGAAAGGAGGCTGTTGACAGAAGGCCACATTCGTACGAAGCCATTCATACAAAGTGCACGGATTTGCCAGGTCCCTGGAGACAGCACAGGCTGGTGGTTGCCGGGCAGGGAGGCGGACGGAGAGGGGAGAGGCTCTAAGCAGATGCTTTCATCTGGAGGAGGGAAGAGTGTGGGAGCCAGATGGTGGGAATGGTTGCACACCAATGTGAATGTATTTAAGCCACTGAATTATACACTTTAAAATGGTTTAAAGGCAAATTTTTTGGTTACGTTCCGTTACCACAATACAAAAAACCTCAAAAGAACAAGACCGTACAGCTGTGCTCACCTCTCGGCAAGGCGCTGGGTCAGCTCCATCCCGGCTGCATGGAGGGACCCAGGACCTGGAGGTGTCAGCTCATAGCCCCTCTGGCCCAGAGCCACTCATGCAGGCTCAGCCCGGCTGGCTGGCTCAAGGCTCCTCCAGCTGCTGCGCAGTAAACTCGAAACCTTCTGTGGCTCAGCCACCCAGGCTCGCTGCCATCCCAACACAGACCGTGCGGCAGTGGTGCCCAGCACTGACCTCTGTGAGTGCCGACGGTGCAGGCACCCCTCGGGAACTTGGCTACAGAGGCTCAGCACAGGGCCCAAGGCAGCTCTTCCTTCCGATCCAGCCCAGACAGGAAGGCAACCTACATCTCACAGACTTCCATTAACCCACTCAAATATTGTTCTGCGACGCAGACATCTGCGGTGTTAGGATGAAGAGTGTCCTGGTGGGGGCAACGTTCTCAACCCACAGGCCGTGTGCTGCTCAGTCCTGGCTCGGCCACTGCCATCAGGTGCTGGTGCCCAGGCCTCAGCAGCCGGGGCCCGAGGGCCACACCCTGCACCGGCCACACTGGCCGCTCCATCCTGTCCTGTCCAGGCCAAACGCGTGGCTGACTGCCTTAAATAACGCCGGCCGCTTTTCCAGCCGATGGCAGGCTGGCGGGATCAATCGGGTACACTGAAGCAGATCACCAAGCAGGTGGCTTCGGGCTAAAGATAAACTGTGTCCTCATGTAACTCGGGAAGAGTGGGCTGTGCATAGTTCCTAATGTGCAAAGCAAGACTGTTTAGTTACTTCTCTCTGCTGGGAAGCCCAGCCCAGGCTCCGAGAAGCCCAGAAGACCCCTGCAGGTGAGCGGGGCACAGCTCCTGCTGCCCAGGGTGTCCCCAGGCTGCGAGGATCCATCAGGCCCCCACCTGCCACACACACATACTTTCCCCACTACGCTTTCCTCCTGGCTCACGCAGCCCCACGGAGCCCAGCCCAGGAGCCTGCCAACAGAGGCTTCTGAAGCTGCCCAGCACCCAGCCCTCCCTTCCCTTTCTCAGCACACAGAGGCCTCTGCCCTCCACCGCTGCCATCCTGCAGCAGCATCTTGCAGAGCAGTGGCAGAGTGGCTGGCGGTGGCCAGCACTGCAAGTCACGTGCTGAATTACTGAATTCACACTCCCAGCCTACAGCTGCCAGGTCCTCAGCTTCTGGGACAGATGAGGCGGCTACACCAGCTTACTCCTGACAGCTTCAGCGGGGCCTTCAGACCACCCAACTGTCCTGCACCCCTGAAGCCTGTCCCTTTTTATGGCTGACGTGTACTCCCATCTGTGAGCGTGCCACAGTAAATCGCCCACCCACAGAAGGGAGTGTGGGTTTCTAGTTTGGGGACATCACCCAGGAAGTGACCACGAGCATGTGCGCAGGTTTTGGGGAGAATGTTAAGTATTCCCCTCGGAGTGTAACCCATGGGTCAAACGTACACTCGTTTGCAGAGTGGCCGTGCTGCTCTCCATGCCTGTCAGTCCCGTGTGACACCGCAGCCTCCTCACAGCCCACCAGCCTTTGCAGCGCTGACCACATCTTCGCTCTGCTTTGAGGGCACCGTCGGGTACTGTCCAGGGACCCTTCTCGCCACTGTCCGCTCTTCTCCTCCCAATGCTGTGACCGACGCGTCCTGCTGAATCCCCGCCTTCCCCAACCCTGACACTGAGTCACCTTGGCGTGCATCTGTTCGCAGCTACCCTCTCCCTGCTTCCCAGGGGACTGTCCCACACTGAGTCCGCACCTCAGCGAGCCTCTGCAGGATACGCACTCTGCGAGTACTTTCAGCTCATCCGTGACTTGCTGCTCTATCCTTGGAACACGTGCACAGTGCAAAGGTTCTGACTTTGGATGAAGCCACCTTAGTTTTTATTTTAGGAATTGTGCTGCTGACACCACATGTAAGGGCTCTTCATCAGGTTGTTAGGTCCCAAAGATTGTGCCTTATATTTTCTTTTCTAAATGTTTTATAGTATTACTGCTCAATCTTTCACTTATTTTGACTAATTCTTTTTTTCAGTACAAGAGGTTGAACACAGGCATCTTCACACTGAGCTACATCCCCAGTCTTTTTTAACTTCATTTTGAGACAAGGTCTTAGTAAGTCGCTCATATTCAGGACGCTGAGGCAGGAGGATTGCCTGTTCAAGACCAACACAGACTACATAGCAAGACGCTGACTCAAATAAATGATTGAAAAAAACCTAAGCTGATGCTGAGCAGGAGCAGCTCAGGGAAGAATGAGTGGGTAGAAGAGGAACAGAAGACTAAGAAGAGCGGAGGAAGGTGCAGATACTAGACACACCAGTTCCTAACCCAGGGGACCAAACCCAGCTGTTACCCTGGAGCGCAGGAGGAGACATGGCAGGCAGGAGGCCCCAGGCCTCTGGCCACCGAGGGAGATGTGGGCTATGCCTGGGAGTGGAGGGTCCTCAAGCTCAGGCCCCCGTGCTGGCCCAGCACTCGGGGAAACAGGCCAAGAGTGAGGAACTGAAAAGAAGCTGAAGGTCACAGGAGACTGAGAAAGAGGCCCCCAGGGCCACAGGAGCCTCCTGAGGGGCAAAGCTGCAGGCTGGAGTGGTGCGGGGCCAGGCGAGGGTGGCTCATGCGGATACTGTCACAGAGAGTCTAGTTGTTCTTGGCTGAAGGCCTAGGGGACAACAGCCACTATGACCTAAAGAGACACCCATCTCTACTGTCCAAGCCTACACCCTCCCCACTCCCCCTGCCAGGCCTCCCGGGGCACAGTGGCCAACCGCAGCCAGCTCACCCCACACCCACTGCTCGGGGCTGTCCTGCCTCCAGTGCTAGTCAGAGACAGTGGTGGCTCAGCTGTCCCCCTGCACCTGTGGAGCCCTTTCTCCCTGCTGTGGCCACCAGAGAGGAGGGCCATGTCCTCAGCTTGCTGGCCCAAGGCGATGGTCCTGCCGGGGGTTGGTCACATGGCTTTGTATTCTTGTCTCTGTTCGACTCAGCCTTTGTGCGAAACATCACCTGCAGGAACTGGGTCTGAGGCAGGTGCAGGGGGCTCTCCAGGGCTGCGCAGAGCCTGCCTCTGCCGGGGTCGGTGGGAAGAAGGCTGTCGGGAAAGCTCCTCCACACCTGCAGAGCCACGCCACGCCTGGCTCACCAGGAGGCAGGTCCCATGGGACCAGGAGCCCCCTGAGAGAGAAAGGTGTTGCTAAAAGCAGCTGGGGCACAGCTCAGCGGTGAACGCTCACCTAAGACACACAAGGCCCCGGAGCATTCCCGGACAACAGACCCGCTGCCCTCTGCCACCATCTGCCCCTGGGGTAGGGCAGGCTATGGGGTCTGTGGGGCACAGTGCACATTTGGGATTGCCTGTTAGGAAGCTCATGGCAGCCACGGGGAGGGCAATAAACCAGGAGCGGGCCTGTGAATCCAGCCCAGCCCAGGGCCCGAACAGAAATGCATGCCCTGCCCAGGAAGATGGACACCAACGTGCACAATGGCCTCCTCTTCCCATTATGTAAGTTCACACATCACCCAGACACTCCTCCTCTGGGATGCCCTCCTCCTGCCCATCAGCATCTTCGGTGGACTTGCTATGGGGAACCAGCCTCCCTCAGCCCAGGGACGCCCTGTCCTGGAGAAGGGGTCTGGGTCAGCGTCACCCCATCTTGGCCTAGAGGACGGATCCGGCACATGCCGGGGCTGGCCTCCCCCGCTCTGTGAACTGACACCAAGCTCCTTTCTCCTCTCGCGTGGTGTTTTCAGCAAAGATCCCTCCTCTTCTTTGGACCAAACCCAGCTGTTACCCTGGAGGCTACCAATAAATTTCTTAGGCAAATAAAATTGCCCAAAAAATTAGCATAAGAAGCCTTAAATGAACAGGATGTAATTTTATGAGTATCTCACAAGCCAGGCAAAGATGTATGTCAGCCCGGGTGAGTCAACACTTGAAAGTGTCTTTCATTATATAATGCTGCTAATTTTTTTCAAATGTAAGCAATGTGCTTTCTTCCTAAACATTGTGTTCTTTGTTCTGAAATTTGGAAAAATAAATTCTCTTTAAAGCAATGCTTTGCCTAACCACAAAACAAAGCGGGAGGTTAGAGCAGAAGCCTGGCCTCCGCTCTGTCTAGGGCGCCCCTGGCTATGCTCCTGCCCCGGGCACAGGGTACCCATGCTCCAGGCAAAATGGCAGGGGTCCAGGACTTCCAGACAGAGGTCATATGTGAGGGGACAGCCAGCCTCTCATCTTCGGAGGACCTGGCTGGGCGCCAGTGTTGGGTTATGAGGATCTAGTCCTGCTGGGCACCTACACTGCACTGTGCCCATCATGGGGGCATGGAGAGGGGTACACCTGGCCCCACTTTGAACAATGTACAGTAAGCGTGACCAAGAAGGGAAGATGGCTTGCCCAGGTGCATGGGGCACTGCGGGTGAGTGGGAGGGCTCTGTCCATGAGGCAGAGTCTCTGCACCTTGCTCCTGCCCCTGAAGTCACTGCACACAGCCTTCACTGTCTGTGCCTGTCCACCCCATCATGGTGGCCACCATCAGCCTGTGAAATGTGCCAGATAGACCGGTGGATTTGGCCCCACCTGGGCGGTGCTCTCTGACCAAGTCAGCAGCAAAGGACTAAACTCGGGCACTCCGATCCCCAGCTGCACCTGCCTGTGTGCCCAGTGCTCATCCAGTGCTGCCCAATGTCCAGGACACTCATGGGCTGAGGGTACAGCCACCCACACATCACTGAATGGTGAGGGGGTCAGGTTTCTTAGCTTGGCCAGTTGTGTCCATGACAGATGTCTGGATTCATGCCGGGACTGCTCTGCATCTGTGGGCAGAGACCGGAGCAGAAAGCCCAGAGGCTCAGGGCAGGTTCATCGACCACGCCACTGGAGAAGGTGCCACGAAGCTGAGGAAGGAGCGGCAGGGGACAGAATGAGGGCTCCTGGGGCTGCGGGCAGCAGGGCCCGTGTCCGGCACCTCCCTCCTGCCATGCTGGCAGGCCGGGCTGTTGTGCAACAGCTCATGGAGTTATTTCCGTCTGCTGCCAGTAAACAACTGCCCGCGGTGCTTGCCATCTTGTCTCTGGTTCCATGCCAGGGGGCCGCTTGGTCCTGACTCGCCTTCCCACGGACGTCCATCCTCCGCGCGCGAAGAGGTCCTGCCAACACAAGTGTCCGGGCCGCGTGATGCAGCACGAATAGGCTGGCAGCTGGCTTCACGGGCTTGGCTCCACAGCATCCATGCGTCCCCACAGCACCGTCACCGGATGTGAGCCAGATCTGGACGCAGAGCTGCCCTGAGGCTGTGAGGCCACCCACACCCAGCTCCCCACAGGCAAAGACGCACGGTCCCCAGACAGTCGTCACAGGTTGCTCTGTGACTCCTGGTGCCCACCCCCTCTTGTTCTTGTCGAGAAAGTCAGTCTCCAAAGTTCCTATCATGCCCAGCCTTCTCAGGGACATGCTGGAGCACAGAGCAGCACAGAGCAGGGCAGCACAGCTTGAGTGGGGACACAGGCCAGCATCTGACCAGTGACATGCACCAGGGACAGGACTCCTCAGGAGAGAAGAGGTTGTAGAGTGCTGGACCCGCCACTGGAAAACAAGCAGTTTCCTCGGGAGGGCTGGACATCTCAGGCGTCCCAAAAGGCTAGTCCAGGTAGACTGGGGAGTGTGAGGTTACCGGAGGGTACACTAGTCGCTGCAGCCGCCATAGCAAAGCCCTGAGATGCAGGCCTAGACACGAGGGTGTTGTTTTCCACAGTCCAAGAGGCTGGAGGTTCAAGGTCAAGGTGTCCCCAAGCTGGATCCTTTCAAAGCCTCCCCCGTGCACTTGCTGATGTCCCCTGCTGAGAGAACACCAGCCATCCTGGGCAAGGCACCTTCACAGTGAACGCCTCCTTGCCAAGGACCCAGCTCCAGACAGCCACAGCCCTGGGAGACACAGCCCATCCCCCAGTGAGGGGAAAGGTGAACCTACAGCATCTGAAAAGACAGAACAAGAAACATCGACCCTGAAGAGCGTCTGCGCCACCTTTGGGTCTCGAGGGCCGGCAGTGCTGAGCGAGCTGTCATGACAAGGAGAATGGGACCTGGGCTCTCCATCAGCAAGACACGGCGGGGGATGCGTGGGAGAGCACTCCATCTCGAATGCATTAATCTGCCTGAAATCAGCCAAGTATTCATCATGATGATGCCGATTTTCCAGGAAAATTAAATAATTGCAGCCTAGGTAGGAGGGCCTGCGTCACCCCACTCTAATGCCACATCCTGGGCCCTCGTCCACGCCTCAGTGGTGCTGTGATAGACCCCATCATGGTGGATGAGCACGAAGCCTCTTTGTCATGTCAGGGACTGCAGGCGTCTGACAGCCTCCTCTTGAGAACCAGTGGGCGGCTGTCACAGCGACATGTTCTCTGGGACACAAGCTTTCACAGCACCTCTGGTAATGGCCACTTCAAGAGAGCAGGGGGCCAGGCAGTGGTGGTCAGGACCTCTGGTGTCTCCAGCCCATTATCATGTCTTAGAACTTCTGAATTACAGAGAAGTGGGTGGTGGGGGCGGCACTGGAGTGGGGACGGCAGCTCATGTCCCTGGGTCTGCCGAGTCCAGCCTCGACTGCTCAGCACCAGGCTCAGAGGCCCCCCTGTCTGTGCTGGGGCCCCTCCTCTCTGGAGGATCCTGTCCCAGAGCCGCACCGGAGGCCCCGGGAGGACGCGCTCCCTCAGGGCCATCACCAAGACCTTCAGAGCCAGCAGACTCCCTGTCTCCATCTCCCTCATTTATATATTTTTTCAAGATGCCTTTAGTTTCAGGCGGTTAAGTTCATCTTACTCCTTACTTCCTGGCACATAATTATCAACTTCCTGTCATATTTATGCCACAAACTCCCATGCCCACTTAGCCGGTGCCCCCAAAGCACCCACTGAAAGAGTTCGTCTGCACTCTTGGACCTGTATCGAGGCAGGCAGAGTCCTTTTTTGTGCGAGTGTGGCTTCCGCTCTGAGTATGTTTTGTTGTGCTCTCCAGCTCCTGTTTCTTACTTTTTTCATTCAACAATATGCCTGACAAATCTGTCCGCATAGCTTCTTGCAGTGTGTACTTCTCCCCAGTGATTTTGACAAATTCACAAATTCTGCCTGCTGTGTCTTCTGTGACTTCCCAGCACCCCAGGTGGGCCATCTCCCCCCTGCACCCAGCCATGGGCCCTGAGGAGCCTCTCGGGGCCCCCTGGCTCCTGGAGCTGCCGTGAGGCCTGCCATGGGCTTCTCCTCAAGTCCCTGGGAGCCTAGGAAAGAGGGTGACCACACAGGCCAGGGACAGCCACGCACTGGTACCAGGCTGAGGCCTGGCTCACCCTTGCCACTGAGAAGGGAGGCAAGTCACACAGATGGTGGCCTGCGGGCTCCGGGCACAAGCGCTGTTTTCTCCTTTCTCAGACCTCCCCATAACTGCATTAGCCAGCTAGGTTTTTCTTCATAAAACTAGTATCTCATTATTATTTTTGCTTTTTCACCCTGGATTACAACTGGGATGGAGCATCCCTTCGCCCACGCATTAGCTTTGCAGGTTTTACTTCTTTGAACTCCCGTGGGATTCTGCAAGCCGCCTGGTTGGTTTCTGAGGTCTTCTTGTTCCGAACAGCAGCCCTGCACCAAGGTCCCTGCTGTAAATATCACACCACAGCCTGACATTTGCTCATAACTTGGAGTCCACTTTCCAGGGACCAATAGCTTTAATTCTGACGTAAGCAAGTCGCCTGAGGGTTGTGCTTTGCAAAAGACCTTACCAGTCCCTGCCCCGCCTGGAGGTCACACAGGTATTCCATACACGCTCAACCCAGGTAATACTTTCACTCCTCACATATAATATTTAAACCGTTTGTATTTAACTTGCACTGCTCCCTAGGCATGAGGTCTGAAGTCTGAGGAGATCCACTGATTCCTCCTATATGCAGGAAACCAGTGTTCCCTTAGGGATGATGAATTGACAACTTCCCCTCTGGCTTCTAATAGCATTCATACTTATCTCTCTGTATCACCCAGTCTTTGACCAAATATATTTTAAAGACGGTTTCTGCACTAAACACATACAGACTATTTTTTCCTGGTCATCATCCCTTAAACAATGTAGTGTAACAATTATCTACACAGCACTTACATAGTATTCAGTGCCTTATAGTCGGTCACGAGTGGTTCCCTACAAAGACTGAATATCACACACGGGCCTTGAACATCCTCAGAGTTCAGTGCCCGTGAGGATGCTAGAACCCATCCCTCTGATGTCCAGGGATGGCTAGACTGTGCCTCCTTCCATAGATGGTGTGGCTTTCATCACTTCGTAATCTTTTTTTCACCATGACACGGTAGGTAGAACTCCAAGATGCCCTCAAGAACCTCACGGTGTGGAACACCCTCTCATTAAGTGTGAAGGCCACCTGTGTCCCACAGGGATTTCACTCCAGGTGACTCACAGTTGACCAAAAAGAAGGTTATCCTTGTGGCTGAGTCAGATGAGCCAGAGCCTTCCCCAAATGAGACATTTGACATGGTCAGATGAGGAGGGAGTCTCTATCCAGGACTTTGCAGAGGAAAGAGGTGTGTGACAGACAGCACAGGTGGCCTCTGGTGACTGGGCGTGGCTTCCTGTGGGCCTCAGTAAGCAAACAAGTCCTAATCTGCACCAAACTCAACTGGACCCACCCCACAAATGAACTTGGAAATGAGCTGTTCCCTGGAGAAAACTGTGATGGGTGATACCCTGGCCCCCAGGCCAGAACACTTCTGACCTGTAGAACCTCAAAAATAGATAAATAAATACAATAACTTGCTACATAGTACAAGAGAACGAATGCATTGTCTCTGTAAGATATCTCCATGCTGGGCAGGACAAGTCCACCTCCTCGTTACCCTCAATCCTGAGCTCTCCTTTTAAAATAAACTCAGCAAGTTGTGGACATTATGGCTTATATATATTTTAGAATGAGTTTGTCAAGTCTCTCAAAAAGTCCAGCTGGTATTTTGAACAAAATTACATGAAATTTATAGATTAATGTGGGAAGATCTGACATTTTGACAATTTTAAGCGTCCGTGAAATGGTCGCTCTTCGCTTGTTTATGGATTCCTCGTGTCCTTTTAGTGCTTTCAATTTTATCTCTCCCTTCTTCACGTCTTCTATGTCTTTTGCCTTTCAAAGAAAATTTGAGCATTTCCCCTAAAAGGTTTTTTGCATTTATTTCTGACCTAATTTCTAGATCCTTCATCTTTTTGGCTCCTCTTGTGAATATTTGTCTTGTCTCTATTATATTTCTAATTGGTTAATGCTGGTATAGAGGAAAGCCACTAATTTTAGTAAGTTGATCTTGTATTCAGCAGTCTTGTTAAACTCTATTATTAGTTCCAATAAATTTTATGTTCATTCTGTTGGGTTTCTATATAGATGACATATAATCCGCGTGTGCTGATAGCTGTCTCTTCCCCTCTTTCTCTCTTCACAGCCTTTTGCTTCCTCGGTCCAGGTGCCCAGCCTGGGCCTCTGCTTGGGGCTGAATAGCTATGGTGTCTGCACTTGTCCTATTTCCCAAATTCAAGGGAATAAATCTTAAGTGTATTAATAACATAGCTGATTTTCTGCACTACTTTTACTTTCTTGTTTTGTTTTGTTTTATTTTGAGACAGGGATTCGCATTATAGTTTAGGTTGGCCCTGAGCTCACTACGTAGCCCAGGCAAGCCTCAAACTCACAGCAATTCTCCTACTTCTGCCTCCTGAGTGCTGGGACTACAGGCATGAGCCACCATGCCCAGCATTGTGGTGTGTGGTACTGATTGCTGGTGGGCATGAGTCTCCATACCCGGCATTGTTGTATGTGGTCACTGGGGATCGAACCCGGGTCCTTGCGCTTGCAAGGCAGGTGCCAGAACCACTGAGCTAAATCCCCGGGCCTCTGAATTTGTTTTAACCTACAAAGACTTTGCCACAACAAAGACCTTCGTTCCTGTTAGGAGTTTCCTGAGTTGTTGTGTGTGAGTTTGTTTCTTTGTTTGCATTGTAGTGCTGGGAGTGAACTCAGCCCCTTACTGCTAAGTGGCACCCCGGCCATTTAAAAAATTTTATTTGAGGGCCAAGAATTTAGCTCAATGGTTCCGGCACCTGTCTTGCAAGCGCAAGGAACCGGGTTCGATCCCCGGTAACCACATACCTATACTGAGTGTGGAGACTCACACCCAGCAGCAACCAGTACCACATACCACAGTGTCGGGTGTGGTGGCTCATGCCTATAATCCCAGCACTCGGGAGGCAGAGGCAGGAGGATTGCTGTGATGTGAGTTTGAGGCTGAGCTCAGGGCCAGCCTGAACTACAAAGCGAGACCCTGTCTCAAAATAAATAAATAAATAAATAAAAATAAAAATAAAATAACTTTTTATTTGAGATGAGGTTTTCCTAAGTGGGTAAGTTGCTTGAGAATTTTTTCTCCAACTCACCATTTGGTGTTGAACTTCACCAAACACTTCTCAGTTGCTCTTTTGGTCCTTTAATATGGTAGATAGCACTTTTACGGGATTGCAGATATTAAGGTGTTCTTGCATTCCTAGAATAAGCGCCACTAGGTCATTTTTCAAGATACACCATAGAGTTAATCAGCCAGAAGATTATTTTGAATTTTGTAGCAATTTTTGTAAACTAAATAAACTTTTTTTTTTCCTTATATCGACCATACCCAAATTTGGAGTCCTGGTTAGTTTAGCCTTATACAGTGAGTTAAGCAGATTTTTCTTATTTTCATTATTCCATAAAAATGTCCCCAAGGTTGCTTTATCTGATCTGATCCTTATATAGTTATCAGAATTCTTATCTAAAACTCTCTCATCTTGATAATTTTTTGGAAGGAATGTCTTTGTTAGTTCAACTTTCTCTCTTTCCTTCTTTCTTCCTTTTTTTTTTTTTTCATTTTTCTTTTCCTGTTGCTGCTGGGTAGAGTCCAGGGCCCCAAGGATACCAGGCAAATACTCCACTACTGAGGTGCAAACACAGCCCTGACCACATTTCAACATTTCAAGGGCTCAGTTTCATTACATCATTACAATCTTCTCTATCTTTGTTCTATCTATTTTCTGACTGATTGAAATGTCAATGTATCAGTTCCTAAGAGGGATATTTTATTTAAAAATGTTCTAAATGTTGATTTATACCCAACTCCCAAATCAACATTTAGAACATTTTTATCAGGCATTCATCCAGTGAGCATCCTGACTCTAACACCAGAGCCCGGCTTGCCTGCCAGAGAACTTCATGTAAATAGAGTCGTCCTCACTCATGTCCAGATTTATTCAGCCCATTTCCATGTGCTGATTTTATAAGTCACTTTTCTGTCACTGGCACAAAATACCACAAACCAGCAACTTAAAAGAGGAGAGGTGTATTTGGCTCTCGGTTTCAGTGGGTTCATTCCATGGCTGGCTGGCTACAGGCAGACAAGGCAGGAGGAAGGGCCTAGGGGAGGAAAACTGCTCAGCCTATGGCAGCCAGGAAGTAGAGAAAGAGGAAAAGAAGAGCCAGGGACAAGAACACTCCCTTCTAGGTCATACTTCCACCAGGCCAACATCCTATGGCATACTCGGCTATGAACCCATCAATGAACTGATCCACTGATAAGCACAGCACCTGGAGCCGGAGGTGTCTTCCAAAGGCCCCACCTCTGAACACTGGAGACCTCAGATCTAAACCAGAATGGTCCTGTAGGCTGCTGGGTGTACCAGTCAGATGTTTCTGGTGGTGTGGAATACTTTTCCTGAACAGCCTAGAGTGTATTTATTTCTACGGCAGAGGGCATCAGATTGCTTCTAGTTTTCAGTTATTATGAATAAAAGAGCTATATATAATTTTATATAAAAATTTAGAAACGTTTGTTTTTATTTCTCTCAGGGAAGTACCTAAGAGAAGAACTGCTTAAAGATGAAGTAAGTGTCCGTTTACATCTACAAGATCATCAGGAAATCATATGGTAACTCATAAACATGCACAATTTCTATGTCAATTTGAATCGTCCAAAGTTTCCAAGTGATGGCAGCATTTGGCACCTTCATAGTCCCAAGAAAGGCCACCTATCACCCTATTTTGCAAGGATACAGAGGCACCATTATGATGTACTGCAAGACACTAAATCTGCAGTACTTGACTGGATTTCCTGGTCTGCAGATAGAAACCAGTGTTCAATGTTGGTAAGCCACCGAGTGTGTGGCATTTTGTAATAACACCCCAAACAAATTCAAACCCTTCCAATTCTGGATAAATACTAGGATGCTGGGACACAGAATGTATACATGTTTAACATTTTTAAAAACTTGAAAAATGTTCTCAAAAGGGTTACACGGTTTCCTATTCCTCCAGCAGTGCTGGGGACTCATTGCTTTATATTCTTGCCAATACTGGGTATGGTGAGTCTTTCTAATTTTAGCCAGCTGAATAGGTCTGCAGTGGTATCTCACTGTGGTCTCACTGTAGCTCATTAGTGACTCCTAACACTAAACATATCTACCATCCACAAATGTTTTTTTTGACAAGTGAATTTTCAAATATTTTGTTCCTTGTAAGAATTAGATTGTGCTTTTTATAATTAAGTCAAGCACTCTATATATCCTTGACAAGACTTGTCAGATATATGTTTTAAAGATTACCTTCTAGTCTGTGCTTTGTTTTTTTTATTTTTCCAACAGTATCTTGTAAAGAGGATATAGTTTTGCTGTTAATTTATTAATTAGTTTTTTACAGAGTGTACGTTAATGTCACATTTAAGAAATAGTTGCCTAATTCAGAGCTCCCAAGATTTTTCTCCAAAGTCTTTTCTCTCTCAGAAGATATACAGTTTTACATTTTACATTTAAATCGAGGATAAACTTTTGGTTAAATTTTTGTATATGATACAAGTTAATGGGCCACAGTCTGACTTATAGGATATGGTCCAGAAGGCTCACTGTCACTTATTACCATTCCTCCTGTACTTTGGCATTGGTGACAAAAATCAGTTTGGTATTTTTAAAAGCTTATTTCTGAACTCACAGTTCTGTTCTGTTCACTTATTTGTCTGTCTTGTAATCAAAATCCTTCTGTAACTTTTTAATAAATCTTGAAATCAGGTGAGTTAGCCCCACAACTTGGTTATTTCTTTATTCAGGTACTGGGGATTAGACTCAGGTACTTGGAACTGACGGAGCAACTTTCCATCTCTTTTATAAAATTATTTTTTTGTCTCGAGACAGGGCTTTTCTAAGTTCTTAAGTTGCCCAGGTTGGCTTGAACTTGAGATCCTCTATCTCTGCTTCCAAGAGCACTGAGCTCTGCATGTATTCTCACATCCAGCTTGTTTTTCTTTTGTAATGTTGTTTTTCCCACTTTTGTTCCTCTGGATTTTCTTATGAATTTTAGAAATTTTTTATTTCTACCACACGAAAGCCCACTAAGAGTTTGATTGGGATTGCATTAAATCTATTGATCAATCTGGAGCAAATTAGAATTTTGTCAATGTTGTTTTCTGCCCCTTACTTCCATTCCTATCATATGCATGTTAGGCTATCTGGACCTGTTCTATAACATGGGGGTATTTTTCCACTTACATATTTTCTCCATGTGTTTCTCTGTAAGTATCATCTATTGCTAAAACTGGAAGCTCACACTTCTTTCTCAAGATCTAATGTTGCTGATAATCCCATTCAGCGTACTCTCCACCAAAGACATTGTAGATTTCATCTCTAAGTGTTCTATTGCTTTTTAAAAATCTTCTCTATGACTTTCTTTATTTAACTTTAAAACATCTGGAGCAGACTTGTAAGTAGCTTCATTGTCCTTGTCATAAATCTAAATCTGAGATGGTTCCAGTTTGATTTTCCTCCTCTGTGTGAGTTTGCTTCTCTGCTTCTTTGTGTGCCTGACAGTCACTGGATTCTAGACACTGTGAGTTTCACTTTGCCGGGTGCTGGGTTTCTATAAATATTCTGAAGCTATTCTCTGAGATGCAGTTAAACAGTCTGATCTTTTAAGTTTCGCCTTTAAAATTTATTAGATGTGACAAAAGAAGTGTTTAATCCAAGGCCAAGACTGGACAACGGTGGGAAAAGTGAGATGCCTGGGTGCAAATTCTAAGGAAATTTGTCTTCAGAGCTAGTTTAGTGCAAGGTCTTCCTTTGCCTTTGTGCTGGAGAAGTCTCCTTGCCTCACCCTGGTCCTGACCCTGATTAGGACTAATTATTTCCCATTACGGAGGCAAAATCTTTCCATGAACTTTACACAACACTCCATGAGTTACGAGAGCTTCTGGTTCAGAAACTGGGCCAGGACATGTTCCCAGCCCCGTGTGGACGCCAGATGCTGGTGCTCCCACAGTGTCTAAAGCATTTGCTCTTCGGCCAACAGTCAGCAGTGGACTGAGGCTGGAGAAGCCTCTGCTGGTATCTAGGGTTCTTTCTCTTCTTGCTTGTTCCTCTCTTGTGCTCTGTATTATGTACCCTGGCTGCGCTGGTCCTCCAGGGCCCTTAGTCAAGACCTGCATAGGACACACTCAGTTCTTCTAGGTGCCTCCATTCTGTGCCACACCTTGTCCACACTCTCCAAGCAATGAGTGGAGTCTTCCTAGTTTGTGTCTCATCCCTCAGGGATGCTTGTCCTTTGTTGAAGGTCTTGACAACAATGTTGAGGTCTTTTCTTCTTTAAAATTTGTTTCTGATCCAAGAATAAATCTAATCTGTTAGTTCATCTTAGCTTTTATATACTGACCATATATGCTAAAACTATGCAAGTTATTATCTTGATAATGCCATTTTCATGAATTCTCTTTCAGTTTTCACATGTGAAATCATGGTACCTCAGAATGAAGTGTACTTCTTTTCAGATCCTTACACCTCTTTTTCCCCTATTCTGTTGCAGTGGTGATGAGCCCAGAACTATATAAAATGGTTGTCATGAGCATGAAAATCTTTGCTTTATTTCTGATGCTTGGGAGATAGTCAGATTTTCACCATTAGTTAACTGTAGATTTTTGGTGCAATCCCTTTTATTAGCTGGAGAATGTTTCCTTGTATTCTAGTTCACCTAGGTATTCCTTTTTAATTTTAACTAAGAAAAACATTAAATATGGCAAGTTCTTTCTTTGTATCCTTCAGAGTGATTATAATTATTCTTCTTTACCTATTAATATGATGACTAACTTTGAATTATTTTTTAAAATCTCATATTATGAGATAAATTTAATATGATCAATCTGTATTATCATTTATATACTATTGGCATTAATTTGGTCATATTTTGCGGAAAAATATTTTCATTTATATTTCTGAGTAATACTGGATGAAAATTGTCTTTTTCTTTTAACTCTCTTTTCAGGTCTCAGTACCACCTCTGCCCTGTTCATAAAATGAGTTGAGAAATTTTCTTTCTTATTTTCTGAAAAAGTTCATATTACATTGGTATTATTTTTCTCTTAAATGTTTGATAGAAATAAAAAATGAAGCCATCTGGACCTATAGTTTGCTTTGTGGGCTTTAAATTATAATTCAAGTGCCATAATAGATAAATATAGGGATTTTCATATTTCTGTTTCTTCTTGTCTTAGCTTTTGTAAGTTGAGTTTTTCAAGGGAATTTTCCATTTCATATAAGCTGTTGAATGTATTTGCATAAATTTTCTCATAATATTCTCTTATTATCCTTGTAATGTAAAAGAGGAGCAATGTTACCTCTTTGATTCCTGGTATTGTGATTTATTTTACTTCTATTTTTTAAAATCAGTTTTGACATGTTTTTAGAAATCATTTTGACCAGTATTTCAAAAGAGCCAACTTTGGGTTAAAAACGATATTATATTTAATAGATCCCCAAGTTTTATCTTTAAAATTTCATTTTCCTCACTTTAGGTTTGATATCTCTTCTTTTTCTAGCTTCTTAAAGTAAGATATAAGGTCATTAATAGTAATTTTTATTCTTTTCTAATATAAACATTCAATTTATAATGTTCGTCCAAATTTGGCTTCACTGGATTCTGCAATGCTTTTTAAATAGATGTATTAATTTTAATAGTTTTTGATTTACAAAGAAGTTGCAAATACAGTGCAGAAAGTTTACAGATACCCTACATCCTGTCTCCTTCACTGATAATACTCTGCATATGTGACATGAGTATACATTCTTTTTTTGTGCATTGGCCATAGCTAATGAACAAATGTTTGGACACAATGAATAACTGTAGTGCATATTTTACCTTGATTTACTTAGCTTTAAACTGATACTTTTTCCCTGAGCCAGGATCCCACTCAGGACATGCTATTTCTAGACTTATATCTTCTAGGCACTTCTGTCTTGACTGTTTTTCAGACTTCCTTGCTTTGATGTTTTCAACAGTGACTGGTGAGACACGTTGCAAACAAGAATGCACCACACACTCAATATGCTGTGTTTCCATTCCCACTGCAGCTGAGAAGTTCTCTGATTTCTTGTCATATTCCTCACCCATGATTACTTACAAGTGTGTAGCTTAATTTCCTCAAATTTGAGGATTTCTGCTTTAGTCACTACTCTTTGCTGAGACAAAATATCCACTCTCACAACATCAAGGAGAAGAGTTTGTCTTGCCCCATGGGTTAGCCCGGGTTGGCCAGGGGTTTGGGGAGAACAGCCGACCCTCCTCACAGCAGTCAGGCAGCAGCGAGCAGTGGGAGGTACTGGGACAGTAATGCTATCTTTCAGGTCATAACCCAGGGACCCACTTCCATGCAAGCCCCACTTCCTAAGGGCATAGTCAGCAGAGCATTCTAGTAATCCAATCACTTTTTACACTCATGAGGATTTGGGGGACAAGTCAGCTCAAAACCATAACCATTTTCAACCATTATCTTTTTGGTGTTGTTTTCTAACTTAATTCTATTGTAATCAGAGAAGGTACTCTTCATTAAGTCTACCTTTTGAAATACACTGATATTTGTCTTATGACATAAAACATGTTCAATTTTGATGAAGTTCTGTGGGCCCTTAAGAATGTCTGTTTTGCATTTGTTGGAAGTAATAGTCTAGAAATGTCAGTTATATCAATAAGGCTGAAGATTCAAATGTTCTATGTCTTCCAGAGTTTTAGTTCACTCACCCTATCAATTGCTGAAAAAGGAATATTACAATCTATTTTCACTTAAAATTTTGAATTTTTTTGTTACAGCCCTAAAATTCTCATGTGCTTGGAAGGAGACTGGATTACGAGAGCCGTATATGACTTCCTGTTAGGGGGTAGGGCCTGGTCAAAGAGGTAGGTCATTGAGGACATGACCTGGAAGGGTTTATCTCCCTCCCTCCTTGACTCTCTACTTCCTGCCCGCCATAAGCTGAATAGTTCTCTTCCCTGCTAACCCTTTCCACCATGACACTTCTGCATTTGAGTCTACCAACATGAACTGAAACTTATAAAACATGACCAAGTATAAACTTCCTCCTGTTAAGTTATAAAAATGTCAGGCATTTTTGTCTTACTAACGAGGCAAATAACTAAGATACTATTTTTCCCTTTAGTTCATCAATTTTTGCCTGATTTACCTCAAAGCTCTATTATAAGGTACAAACACAGTTGAAGTCATTTTATTTTTTAATGCACAGATACTTGTGATATGAAATGTCCTTTTCTCTGGAAGAATAGTGATGATGTAAGTAAACTGTTTTGCTATTTAGTTTCTTGATTTTTCTTTTGTTCCTTTTTTCCTGCCATAACCAAATATATTTTAGTAACTGACTTTGCAGTTGCAAAATGTATTTTAGCAATTATGTCTTCTTTCAGGTCTCCAGGAATACCTTTCAACGGTTACTGTAAGGATTACAACATGCACCTCAGAGTTGACTCACACAGTTCAAGTCACACTGCTCACAACAGTCTTACAGATGTGTATTTTTAACTTTCTCCCTCTTTTTTGTAACTCATGTATTTATTTCTTTCCCACATGTAATAAAATCCACATTGCACTCTTATATAAGTGATCATTTATTTTAAACAAAGAAAAATAGTCTTTTTAGATTATGGTGTTATTTCTATATGTGTATATTTTTATCTAGTGTTACATAGATTCACCCTAAGGAACTTCCTTTAGCATTTCTCCTAACATAGTCCTACTAGCAATTAATTTTCAATGAAAATATTTTTATTGTATCTTTATTTTTGAAGGATGCTCAATGTTTATGAGTTTTTTTCAGAACTTCAAAGATATTTCTCTGTTTTCTTCTTTTATAAAAAGAAATTTGGAAAACTTCTAGCACTATTTCTTCAATTTTTTTTCTTATTTCTCTCTTCCTTCTGAAATTCTCATTCCATACAGTATAAACTGTTTCATACTGTTCTATAGGTCATTGTAACCAGCATTTAGTTTGTGAAATTCCTTTGACATATCTTCATTTTCACTTATTATTTTCTCTATACAGATATTCAATATTAAGTTACTCCTATCTGGTAAATGTTTGATTTTTAATAGTAGCTTACATTTAGTTCTTTTTTATGATTCCCATGTCTCCAAAAACTCACTACTTCACATTATAGCTATTTTTGTGGAGATCATTAATATATTACAATAGGTACTTCAGAGTCATCATCAGTTGATTCACGTATCTGAGTTGTTAATGTAATTTGCTATATTAACCACAAACTATATTTTCTTGATTGCAGAATAAGTTTTTAAATGTTTTATATTACATTATTTGTTTATTCTATGCTGGATATCATCAGTGATATTTGTACTGACTTTTGATTTCACTTGAATGAAGAATATTAATTTAAGTAGCTGGTGGGTCACCTAAATCCAGTGTGGTCTACTTTTCAAGCTTTGTTAGGCTATGTCTTGAGATGTGACATTTTGCATTTCACATGTAAATTCTGATAGTTATGAAAACTGTTTCCCTGTATATCCTAACAATGAGAAACTGCTGGAATTTCTTTAGCAGTCTTAGCTTTCCAGATATCGTTTCTCCGTTAGCTTCCTGAGTTTCAGTTTCATGCTGCACAGTTTGAGTCAGACAAAAATGTGAGGGCAATTTGCACTCAGGACTTTGGGGTATGCCTCTCTATGGTTTCCTAGTTTCTAAGAGTTTTGTCCTTCAACTTCTAACCTCTTAAAAAAAAAAAAAAACTCCTGCCTCCAACCATGATGGGAAAGGAGATCTCAGAATGTCTTCTCTTGCCTTAAGTTAAAAAATGTCACAAAATAAATGAAATAGTTTTTCTGATCTTGAACAATAGACATGTAATACAGTTAACCCTGAGGAAAAGGAAACGAGTGGTGCGATGGATGTCAAAACATAGAGAAAACAGAAAAAGGGAATAAAATATTTAAAGAAACATGTGTTTGAAAGCGTCCCATAATTTCATGAAAATAATGATCTATCAATTGGAGAACTTTTTTTAAAAAGCCTAGACTGGGACCGTAAAGACATCCATATCTGCAGATATCACAGTCAGAAATAAGGATCAAAGACAAGTTCTGGGAAGTAAAAACAATTACCAATGGCTTACTGTGTACATGGGTGAGTTTTCATCAGAAGCAGTGGTGGCAAGAAGGCGATGAGACAATCTGCTTAAGGTACAAAAGACCTAACACTGTCAACCAAAAGCTCTACTCCTAGCGAACCTGTCCTTCACAGCTGGATGCTGGAGACACCTCGATGGGCGCACACGCTGAGGAAAGTGGCCAGCAGTGACCGAGGCCACGTAAGCTGCAACTAGTCAGGGGACAGGGTGGGGACCCTCAACACTTTGGAGCTCCTGTCTCCGCACTGCCTGCCTGCCTGGAGTGCTGAAAATCCAGCTACAAGATTTCCTGTCAGCCCTGATGGGTTTCAGCCTTGTTTTGGTTCAGTTCCTTTCTACCCCTCATTCCTCCCTTTTGTAACGCAAACGTGTAGGAAGCAAATGTGTGGAAAGGCTCTGGCCCGGGTTGAACGCTCTTTGAAACACTAGGCAGGAGACGGCCAGCCATCCTTCCGTGGGTCTGTTCGCCAGCAGCTGCCAGGAGAGTCAACACCAGTCGAAGTCCAATTGAAGATGAGATACATCATGTGTCGTCTGTCATCAGGAGAAGCTGATGAACTCACCCCAGACGTTGGATCACACAGGTTGCTTGTGCCAGTCTCATGAAAGTGAGGAGCAGGTCAGGGTTGGGCTTTATTTACTGGAGGGAGAGTCCCTCTCTCCCAGAACTCTTTTGTCTTTAATCCCCATCTGCCCCCACTCCAGGTCAGGATAAACTCAGAGGGCGGGTCCTATGGGAATGTTTACTTTGTGTCACTGTAGATTGAATGTGTCCAAATTTCTTTTTGATTTTCAAGGAGTTCATGGCTAACAGTTCAGCTTAAGATTGAAAATATTTTAGACGTGAGCTTTTCAGCAGTGCTGGTATTATTAGCACCTTAGAAACTCTTAGAGATGGACTACATGCATTTGTGTAAGACATGGGCATGAGCCTGCTACAGCGAGGGATAGAGTGGAAAGTTTAGGTCTAGATGTCACCCAGAAGTCTGGTGTTCAGATCTGGGGCTTGCATGATGGGTAAAGTCACTTGGGACCTAAACTGGAAGGCCATATTCTTATTTCCTCTTCCCCCCTTCCCTCTCTGTTTCCTAGATGCCAGGGGCTGAGCAACTTTCTTTTACTGTGCCCATCTTCCGTGCCAGTTCTGTTCTGAAGCCAGCCAGCAATGAACTGGGTCCTCTAAAGCTGTAAGCAGAAAAAGCCTCTCTCCTTTAAGTTGCAGGTATCAGGAATTCTTTTTCTCAGTGACAAAAAAAAGTGTCTAATACAATTAGCTTCCTAAGTCCTGATACCAAAGAAAAGAAAAAAAACAATTTGAGTAGTATAAAATACAAATTTTAAAACAGCAGATAAAAGTCCAATAATAGTGGTAATTTTATGAAATGGGTTGGACTGCCACAATCGAAGAGTAGAAAATGTCAAGCTAAATAAAAAGAAATATTTAACTAGATGTTATCTAAATCTAAAGTACATTCATTAGATTTAAATAGACAAATAAATTGAATGTGAGTGAATGGAGAAAGAAATACCATCTAAACAATGACCAGAAGAGCTGCATTAGTCATAGTGATGTGGACAAAGCACAGCTTAGGGCCCTGGAATGAGACGAGCATTACAATGGTAAGAACATCACTACACCAAGGCTGGATAACCGCTGTCATTGTATACGTCCTCCAAATAAAGCCTTAAAATAATGAAGTGAAGATTGACAGAACTGAAGAGTCATCGACACCTCAACAATTATACTTGAATTTGATATAATTGGTTTAAATAAGCCTCTCTTGGTAAATGACGGAACAATTAAATTAAATAGAAAATCTGCAAAACACTACAAGTTGACCTAACACATACAGAGCACTCAAACAACACAAGACATACATTGTTTCCAAGCACACCTGCAGCATTATTCTGGGTGAGTCATATGCAAAAGCATCAGAACATTTTTTTGATGCATTTAAAATAATTAAAGTAATATAAAACCTTCTCAGGTCAAAACAGAATTAAATTAAAAATCAACAAGAAGAAATCAGAAAATACTCAAGTATTTGGAAATTATAAACATCACACTTCTAAATAACCTGAAGGTCAAAAAATTTGAAACATACATCAAACAAAATGAAAATGAGAAAACATGACATTAAAAGCTTTCCAGTGTAGCTAAAGCAATCTTTAAAGGGAAATTTTACCTTTAGAATCTTACATTAGAAATGAAGAATTAATGAATTCAGGAATATAAGAGGAGATGCCATTGCAGAAGATCAGGAAGTGAAAATATTATAAAAGAATTAGGAATAATTATGTTAAACAATTTAGACTAAATTTAAAAATCTAGAAGTCATCCAAAACTGATTAAGGAACAAAAAGAAAACAGTTTCCATAGACCCCCACTAACAAAATGAATAAGTGTTCTGGGGTTGTAGCTCAGTGGAGCCATGGCAAGCACAAGGTCCTGAGTTCAACAGTACCAGTACCAAGAAAAAGAAAGAGAGAAAAGGAAAGAAAGAAATAAGTTGAATTAGTAATGTGACACATTCCCCCAAATCAGCCCTGGAATAAAATAAATCCACTGGTGGGTTTTATCAAAATTTAAGGAAAAATTAATTTTTAATCCTTTACTAAATATTTTAGAAGATAAAATCTATAGCTACTTACAATTCAATTTGTGAGGATAGGGTTCCCTTGGTATCAAAGATTGACAAATCAATTTTTATTGCATTGACTAAAACATGGACAGAGAACATGAAAATAAAACTGCAGAACATTATCTCTCAAGAAAATTGATTCCACAGTTCTTAGCAAAATGCTACCTAACTAATTCAAGGAACAAATGAAAACAATCTACAAGATAATAAAGTAAGTTTATCCCAGAAATTATCCCAGATTTGGGATCCAAACAGCAATGGATACAACAGAACACATTAAGAAAATAAATGAAGGAAAATGATGACATGAGAGATGTAATAAAATCACTTGACAAAACATAATACCCATCCTTGATAATAGTCTCCAACAAAGGACAAAGAGAAGGAACTTTTCTCAACCTGATAAGGTACATCTATGCAAACCTAAATCTTATAGTGCAAAACTGAATGTTTTGCCTCTAAGATTGGGAAGAAACAAAAAATCCCCGCTATTACCACTTACATTCCTTTTTGTGGAGGTTTTAGTCAATGCAATAAGGATATTAAAGGTACAAAATGCTAAGAAATCTGTAGAGTGGCTGCTAGAACAAATAAACAAGTTCAGCAAAGTCACAGGATACAAGCTCAATTCACAGAAAAAGCATTTATATGTCTAAATATTATCAATAGTAAACTGAAGTTAAGAAAGTCTAGAAATATTTTTGTTCACAATATATTAAGAAATAGGGTTAAATTAACAACAGAAATGTGATACTTTTATAATATAAATATGTGATATTGGCAAGAGAAATGAAAACTGACCTAAATAATGAAAAGATATACCATGCTCATGAATTGGAAGACTCAACAGTCACAGGATGGAAGGGTTTTTTTAAATTGGTATAGCCATTCAATGCTATTTTCCTCAAAAATCTCAGGAAGGTTTTTAAGAGAAACTCTCCACTTGATCCTAAAATTCATATAGAAATATAAAACATATAGAATAGTCAAAAGGTGAACAAAGTTAGAGACAATTAAAAATACCTGATTTCAAAACTTACTAAAAATTAATATGACTAGGTAATGCTGTAGAGACAGACATATAAACCAAAGGAACAGAATAAATTCATACGTTTATGGCTAATTGACTTAGCAAAACTTCAAAGGCAATAAAATGAAGAAAAGATAATAATGCTAACAAGAGAAGAAAGAACATTTAGATATCTGTATGTAAAAAGAAGCTAAAAATAATGAAAAAAGGAAAGAAGACAGGAACAGATGAAAGGACAAGAGAAAGGAAAAGATTTAGGTCCTTCACCATTAAAACATTTACTTAAAACAGATTACAGATCTAAAATGTAAGAGCTTAATTTATACAGTTTCTAGATAAAAATACAGGAGAACAATTTTGTGATGTGAAGCTAGGGTGATACCAGGAGCACAACAAATCAAAATGGATAAATTAGACTTGATTAAAATTTGAAATGTTTACTCTGCCATTAAGGAAATGAAAAGACAAGTCAAACACTTGGAGGAAACCTATGCGAACCACACAGTTCTGGTAAAGCGCTTGTGTCCCTCTCATACAAACAAGGCTCACAACTAAATCAGAAGAGGTTATAAAATGAAATTGGAAAAAATTAACTGTGTATCTGGATAAACAATTCACTTTAAAGCTATGTGAAAGGTTAATTAACACAGAAAAATGTTCAGTGTCAGTTGGTATGTTTAAATTCAGCTTGAAGCACAGTGTGGTACACTCCACTGCAGGTAATATCCACTTCATGAGGAGAGACAGAAGGAACTCCCTCTGCTGAGATCAGAGATAAAACAAAGGTGCTCTTTCCAGGCACTCGTATTCAACTCCTTTACTTACTGGAGTCTACACCATGAAACAAAGTAATTTAAAAAACACAGAGCATGAAAAAATAAATTGTCTCTATTTGTACTCTACACAATTGCATGCACAAAACAATCCTGAGGAATTCACAAAAATATCACTTTATCAACTACAGTACTAGTTTTGTCACCAGACAGGGTCCAAGCCCCCAGAGAGGAGGTGGGGACCTCAGCTCCTCACCCATGGAATGAGTTTAGGTCAGCTGACTCTCAGTACAGAAAGAGAATTTCCAGGACTTGTCAACGAGAAGCATAATAAAGGATTTAGTAGGCAGAATTAAAGAAGCACACACTCAGAATAAGGCAAGGGCCCTCAGTAGACAGACTCAAGGTGGTCTGGGGCTGGGGTTTGTCAAGTGCGCTTGGGATGCAGATGAGTGGAATTTGTCAATCTGCAGTAAAATGGGGGGAAGATGCACACAGTTTGCATCAGAAAGCAAGAGCCCATTTATAGGACAAAGGCCTGGGCCCTACCCTAACAGTTGAGAATCTAGGAACCTATGGCCTGGAAAAAGGGCAACGCTGTGTCATGAAACTGAAGTGGTTTTTTTGGGGGGTGGGGGGGTTTTGAGACAGGGTCTCACTTTGTGGTTCAGGCTGGCCCTGAGCTCAGCCTCAAACTCACATCACAGCAATCCTCCTGCCTCTGCCTCCCGAGTGCTGGGATTACAGGCGTGAGCCACCACGCCCGGCACTGTGGTATGTGGTAAAGGTTGCTGCTGGGCGTGAGTCTCCACCCCCAGTATAGGTATGTGGTAACCGGGGATCGAACCCGGGTCCTTGGGGTTGTAAGACAGGCGCCGGAACCACTGAGCTAAATCCCCGGCCCCCTGAAGTGTTTTTTTAAAGTAGAATTTTAAATTACAGTTTTCCTTGTTTCTTTTCTACCTAACTTTATTTCTTCTATTCTATCGTATTTCTAGAGTGGTAAATTCAGCAAGATCACAGGATACAATGGTAGTACAAACAAACACTTCTATGTATCAGCAGCAAAACTGAACTTGGAATTTAAGAAATAGCATTTAAAGTAGCATAAAAGATATGATACATTAGGGATAAATTTACTAAGACACCTAATATCAGTACCATAATTCTATGAAACATCTCAGGAGTTGCACAGGATGCAAATGAGTAGACTGACATACTATGTTCATGGGTAGACAGCTAAGAATCGTCAAGATGTCATTGGTCCCCACGTTGGTCTAAAAGATTTGATATAATCACAGTGAAAATACTAAAGGATCTGTTTGAGAAAATTGACAAATTGATTCTAAAATGGCCAATTTTTCTCTCAAAATGACCAGATTTGAATAACTCATGCTACTCGATTTCAGTGCTTATTGTAAAAGTCTGTAAAATTGGCATATTAGCATAAACATAGGCAAGTGGAAGGAAAGATTTTAAATAAATAAATGCATATGTAATCAACGGCTTTAAAGGAAGCTTCCACCTCATCCACAGGAGGACTGGATAGTTTTGTGGGGATGTTTGAGACAAAGTCTTGCCATGTAGCCCAGGATGCCCTCAGACTCACAATGATCCTCCTGCCTCAGCCTCTGGAGTGCTGGGATTACAGGTGTTTGACACCGCACTTGGCTGGATAATGTTTTTGTCTAATGCTGAGGCCATTAGAAGGAATATATATTATATATAAGAAATACATATATAAGAAAAAATATATATGGCTCAACTTTTATTCATTCTTGTTGTTTTAGATGAATCATAGATCTAAGTGAAAATTTAGAAGTTTAGAATTTCTAGGATAGGGCCAGGATTTAGCTCAGTGATTCCAGTGCCTGCCTTGCAAGTGCAAGGGCCGGGTTCGATCCTGGGTAACCACATACAACAATGCAGAACGTTGAAACTCATGCCCAGCAGCAATCAGAACCACATACCACAGTGCCGGGGGTGGTGGGTCATGCCTATAATCCCAGCACTTGGGAGGCAGAGGCTGGAGGATTGCTATGAGTTCAATGCTGAGCTTAGGGCCAGCTTGAACTACAAAGCAAGAGCCTATCTCAAAAAAAAAAAAAAAAATTCTAGGATAAAATACAGAAGAAAATCTTTGTGATCTTAGATGTTTTAAAAATACACAACACCACACATTCACCATATTACCCATAAATTCCATTCTTAGGCTTTCACTTGGGAGAATAGAAAATATATGTCTCAAAGATCAGCACAGGACTCTAGACCAGCTTTATTCATCTCCAACAAAAATAAGCAGCATCTCAGATACTTATGTACATCGTGGATTTTAAAACTGTGGTATGGCCACACAACTGTCATCATTTTGCAAGAAAAAAGAATTTTGGGGGGGTGAAGGTACCAGGGACTGAACTCAGGACCTTGCACTTGTGAGGCAGGTACCAGAACCACTCAACTAAATCCTCATACCAAATATTTCTAATTATGCAATAACATGAAGTTCAAAGGCAATAAACTGAGTGAAAAAAGAAGCCAGACAGAAAACACTATGCATTTTAAGATTGTAATTAGTTTTAGAAAGTCAAATCCATCGTGAGTAAGAGAACCAGCAGTGGTCAGGAGACTCAAACGGGGCCCAACCTTGGCAGTGGCAGAAGGCTAAAGGCAGGAAGACTTGTGTTGTGATCGTAATGGAGGCAACACAAATCTACATTTTCCAAAACTCACCAAACTCTCTTCCTTTACAAGCAGCACTTTACGCATGTAAAATTAGGCTTCAAGGAAGGCAACAAAAATAATTTCTATTTTACATTATTTATTGTATATTTTGGTCCTCCTGCACACTTACAATTTCTCACACCAGAGAAACGCTTTGGTATTTACACACATGTGTCCTATTTATTTCACCTAAGAGTATGGCTTCAGTGTGCAGCACTTGTTAAATTCTGGACCAAACTTTCAGCCCTTGGAGCTCTGCTTTCTACTTGGCATTCCCATGTGTCCCCCCCCAGAGCAGCAAGTCAAGTGTGTGGTGTGAGCGCCCCCCAACTCTGCCTTCTCTCCAGGGTCCTAGCCCCTGGTTTCCTCTGCCCTTGGTGGTCCATCTGTCCCATCAAATCTTGGCTTTCACAGTCCATCAGACTTGGCAGTTGTGGCCGGCAGGGGGCTCGCCTGATTCAATCTATTTGGCCAGAAGTTGGTTCTTTACTGTTTATCTCCTTTTTGACTTACCCCATATTTTTCACTTTATAGTCTATTTTGGAAGACCTTTAAACATCTGTTATATTCATTCTGATTCTTGGGTACCTGCAGTATATATTTTGTCTATTTCCAAACCTTAGGCATCCTTTTATTTTAAGCACATCTCTTGGAAAGAATTCATTACTGGAACATTTTTTTTTTAAGTCCAACACAAATGACTCTTTTAATTGATTCAACCATTTATATTCCCTGTAATTGCTGTTATAATCAGATTTATTTTTGCTGTTTTATTCCATTATTTTCTCTTTAACTTTCACTTTGTTTTTTCTCTTTTCACCTACTTTCCATTAGAAAATGGAACTGTTTTCAACAAGGTGAAAGCTACACACTTAATTATTCTGTGTAGAACTCACCATGGCCCAGAACCCACTGCATCTGCACCTCACCCTGAAGCCACTGTGAATCACATGATCATCACTTAGAATTTCACTGCTGGTTCCATTTTAGTGTGATTCTGTTTTGTCTGAATAACTGCAAATTTGCTGGGTTAATTCCTTCTCATTTACTTCTGGACCCTGCTGGATTTAAGACTCTTCTGTCCCAGAGACAGTTCCTCACACTGAAGAACCAGCCACCTTTCCCGGCCCCAAGACTCCTTGAAGTCAGATGGGCCCATCTGCCAGCCTCCTTTCACCGTCGGGGGCACTTGGAGGGCAGAGTCTAGGGGAAGGGCCAACATTCAGCATCCAGGAACTGGAAGTTGTCCAGGCCCCTCCTACTAGCAGACCAGGACTTGAAGAGAAGCTTTCTAAGTCCTTTTGAGAAACAGCCACTGATGTCCAGCCTGCACCAGCCACTGTGTGGTGCTCTGGGCTGTGCACAGGCAGGAGCAGCATGGAGCCTGCGCTTCCTGCGGAGTGACACCAGGAAGAGGCAGGAATCAGCACACCAGGCAATTGCGACCATCACCAGCAGAGTGAGAAGGAAGGGTGGCCAGGTGGAGGGCACAGTGTGGGGTGAGCCAGCAGCTCAGCTGTGTCTCCGGGGAGCAGGGGCCGGGGACAGCTGGGGTGTGTACTGTGAGGGCAGGAACCCTACGAGGGCAGAGAAGGGGTCATGGTAGGTAGGTGGGAGCCAAAGAGAAAGCGGCTTCAGCAGGGACCAGGTGACACAATTTTTGAAAGTTGATGCTTAGAAAGCGGACAGGCAAGTGAACGAGTCCTGGTCTCCTCTCCTCTTCGGAGGGTCAGGGTGAACTGGGCTCCTGAGTGCTGGTGAACTGTCTGGGGTGCTTTCTGAACCAAACTATGGAGTATGGTGGGCAGAGGCGCAGCAAGAACCCGCTGGCACCGGCAAAGGGCAGGTACACCCTGGTCCAGGAGCCCAGGGAGGCTGGGCTTTTCTCAGCAGCACACAGGTGTCTCCTACCCACCTGTCCATGCTGGGGTCGTGTAGGGGACGGAGGCCAGGCAGGGCAGTGCGGCAGCAGTATGGAGAAGGCGATGTGTCCGTGCTCCTGCCCGGAGTTCACTGCGGTGTGGGAGTCGCAGAGAAAACTGTCCTAGCAGAGGTCACATCAACCAGGATGTGAGACGCAGGCGGCGGCACCAGGGAGCTCGAGCTATCCAATGCTATCCACTGCTGAGGACCAGGCTGGGATTGCGGGCCCGGCTGGAAGCCCTTCCCCGGAGAAATGAATGTAAGGCCTACCCGGGTAACAGGATAAGATGGAAAACACATTCAGTGATGAAACCCTATTTAAAAGGCGCAAGTCAAAACAAATAAATTAATTTAGTATGTTATGAAACAATCGCAACAATACCCGTTGCCCTGGCCGCACCCCGCCCCCACCTCTAAGGTCTTCCTTCTGGCTCAGATCCGGGTTTGGCAGAGTGTAAAATGGCTGCAGAGTACAGTACGTGCCTTTGGACTCGGCCCGGCTGGCGGTGCTCTATGCGGTCCCCATCAGCGCAGACAGCTGGCCGGCTTCCCCGCATCCTTTCCTGCTCCCACATGCAGTACAGAGAGGGGCTGCCTCGTTCCTGCAGGAAGTGGGTTCTATCATCGCTCTGCGCATGGCGGGGTCTGGTGGTCCCTGTAGCACAGTTCTTCTGCCTCTGCTTGCTGTGGCCTGCAGCCTGCCAAACCTGATCTCTTTTCCAAAGCCAGCTAGTCTCCGGTCCCTCTCCAACTGCACACCACCAGCCTTGCCGGCCCTCCACAGAGACAGGGAAGAGGTGAGTCCTGCTAAGCCCCTGCCTCTCAAGTCTCTCCTCAGGCCCTGGAGAGCTCCCACCTCCCTTCGCAGACTCAGAGAGACGCCACCCTCAGGAAGCCAAGGAGACAGAGTTACGCACCCACTGGGATGTCCACATCCGAATCCCTGGACTGTGAGTGTGAAAGCCATTTGTTAAGAGGGGGAATCAGGCAAAACTTGAATGAACATTGCTAATCCACTAACATTAAAAGAGAGAAAAGCCCCTACTCCCAAGCTCAGGTCTAAGGAAGCCTCAGGGTAACACTGAGGGTCCTTAAACAGAAAAGAAGCAGAGAAGGGAGGAGGACTCTGGGACTGGTAGGAGGTGGAGGAGCGCAGCCAGACAGGGCCAGTGGCAGCCACTGTCCCAACGCTGGAACAGACACAGCCAGATGCCATCGCAGCAGTGAATGAGGACATCAATTGATAAAAGCAGCAAAAACCAAAAGTGATAGCTTCAGAATCCATCCTTCCAGCTGTGCATCTCGCTTTCCTCACACAAGACAATCCAGTTTTGTGACGGACTTCTCACTGGCTCTTTGCTGGGCCTAGCCTCCCCTGTGCCCTGCCTGCCTCCCCAGGGGTTACCCCCCAGCCCCTGGGTCTCCAGCTGCACCCAGAAGGTTTGGGAGCCCAGTTACCCCAAAGGAGGGTGCTCGACTCAGCAGCGATGTGCCCTGCCCTGTGCAAGCGGGCATCTCAGGACTGTTCCGTTGTCATTGTCTGTCCTCATTTCCTCCCAGCTCCCCCATTTGTTTTCTGCGAAGTTAATGAAAAGAGCGTGTGCCTGCTTGTGCTTGGATTAATGAGAAGAGCATGTGGCCGCTTACCTCTCTCCTGGCGCTCACTGCAGGGTCAGGACAGCCTGTGAACATGGCCCTTCTCCAGGCCAGGCCAGAGTGGGGAGAAGCACTGTGCCCCAGAGCCGGAGGTGGCATCAGAAGTGGAACAGGCCTCCTTGCCACACTGGGCAGAGGGGGAGGAGAGGCTCTTTCAGCAGGAATGCCCAGGGGGTCTGGGGCCTTACAGCAACAGTCCCTCTTGCTATAACTACCACGGGTCCTGGCCTGAGGACCGCACAGGGGCCTGAATTGAGTGTACTCAGCTCCCCGAGGGCCCCACAGCTCGAGAGGAGTGACAGAGCATGCAGCATGGCTCTCTCCGTCCCTTGTCCCTAACCAGGCTGTGCAGCCGCGATGCCAGCAGGGTGAACCCACTGACAGTCAGTCACCAGGTAGCAGGAAGGCGTGTCAGTGACTACCCAATGGCAGTCACAGCTCTGGCTCCAAAATTCCTTTGCACCGAAAATGGGCTGGGCTTCCCCACCTTTCCCCACACTCAGATGTGTCCCTTCCAGACTGCAACAGTGGGAAAATTAGATGTCATCCCCACTTGCGCATCGTGGACCCCAGGCTGGAAATGGACAGGCCTCCATGGTCTCTGCCAAGCAGAAGCTCTCCACAGACCAGGGGACTTTCCAGATCCCTTGAGTCTCAGACTCACAGCCTCAGGCCGAAAAGCAGCGAAAGAGTGAGAAGTGTGCACTGTGTGTGAAGGCGGACACCAGATGGACCACCAGCCCAGGGCGCCCTCTCAGGCAGTGCAGGACTGAGGGGCAGAGGCATCTGCACTCACAAAAGCAACAGGGATGGTCAGAGCGCTTTTCCAGAAACTTCTACAGGGAAACAGAAGCTCTGCACCTAAGTGGAGGGGACCATGATCTGTCCACCTGTTCGTAGGCTGACAATTGTGCAACCCAACCCCAGAAATGTCCAGCTGAAGCAGATTCCCTGGCAGGAACACTGGCCATAAACATGTTTGCCTGTGTTCGCCCCGTGATAGCCTAGTTCTTCGGCTGAACCTCAAAGAGAAAAAAAGATAACCTTGACCCAGAGGTTAATTTTTACCGAGCCTTGTGCAATAAACAAGGGAGTTAGTACAGTTTCGTTTCAATACGGAACTCTCAATATGTCTGTAGTATAACAAATAAAAACATTTTCTTGGAATCTCTAGTAAATTAATGGCTTATTTTTCCTGGCAGACTGATGTGAGGGATACTCAATTACCTTCTGCTGATTAAAGACAAGCCACTGCCTCTGGGCAAAGAAAGGAAAGAAACAACCAAGCCCTTAGCAAAAGGAGGCATTGATGAGAGAGAGCTAAACAAATCAGATCCACTTTCTGGGCCAGGCTGGCTTCCAAATGCCACAAAATGGGCCATGGTGGCACTAGACCACGCCGTGCCCCCAGAAGCTGCTTGAGAGACTGCTCACATGGAGAGGAGCTGAGGATCTGTAATGCACGCACGCTGTCAGGTAGGTGGACCTGACCGGGCCGCTTCCCCACACACAGCGAAGCGGGTGGTGGTTGCAGGGCCGCAAGCTCAGCCGCTGGAGACAGACTATGTCAGGACCTTTAGGACAACACTGCCTGGCTGCACCCTGGCCCCACTGGTACTGATTCATCAGGCCGTGACAAGTCTGTGACACAGTCATGTGGCCCATGCACAAGTCACTGGCAGACATGTGTGTGCTCGCACACACACAGCCCTGCGCCCAGCTGGGTTATCTGGGCAGCTCTGGAGGCTGGGCTTGGTCCTGAAGCTGAGCTCGGAGACCCGGCTGTCTCTTCACAGAGCGGCCCAGCAGCTCACATCTCCCGGACCCTGTGGACATGGGAGCGCTGCCCGGAGTAACGTCTGAGGGCCTTTCCAGCTTTATATGCTGTTATGATCCCATTAATAGTGAGAATGGGTTTTACACGCTAATGGAGTCCATGAAGGCAGAATGAATATTTCTTCAGATTTAAAATGTCTGTCTACTAATTGAAACTAATTCTCCAAATTGCACATTAAAGCCCCAGGCCAATTTTTCTGTCTGATGGGCCCTGACAAAGAGGCGCTCGGAGACCGAAGGAAGCACTCTCCCGCCAGCCCCCACGCGGCTCTCGGCCCCAGAGGGCTCTCAGCGCACTGATGCATCTCTGTCTTCCGCCCACACAGCCTCCGCCATTTAGTTCAGTCCTGCAGGGTCTCTCACACCGCCTGCCGCTGGGAGCCTGAGACTAATGGCCCTAAACAGGCCTCAGCTTCCCTCCAGAAGGGAGAGTTCGAGCCTCGCCTGGGTAACTGAGGTGGAGGATGCTGTGCAACCAAATCTGGACCGGTAGTCAGAACCCGCCCCCAATCGCTAAAAAGACTGAGAAGGAGCGGGAGCGTGGAGCCCGCAGCCCCCTCCCGTGTGCCCAGCCTTCTTGAACTGTTGTCCTCCGCTAGCAGGGTCCGGAGCTCCCAGGTGTGTAACTGCATGAAAGTAAAGCTTGTGAAACAATAGTCACTCTTCCTCAATGCCGTGCACTCTTTTTATTGCTCTAAAATGTACATAACATAAAAATTGACCATTGTGACCAGTTTTCAGCACACAGCTTGAGGCCCCGCAGTCCACTCGCACTGCTAAGCCACCACCAATCAACATTTAGGTTTCAGAACTTCGTCCTGTCCCCTATTCACCCCAGGAGACGCGCACAATCCCATTCCTCCGCCCCCAGCCCCCTCACGTGTTCTAACCCATTGCCCTGAACAAATGCTGCAAAACAAACTTCCATGGGCATTTTGGAACGGCGTACCTCTCCTCCATGGCTGGCGGGAGAAGCCAGCAGCCAGCGTCATCTAGGAGGCGTGGCCTCTGCCCGTCCCATTTTAGAATGCATAAACCACTCTTTCATGGACATAGCCAGAACTTGCTTACTGGTCCTTTCTTTCCTAAGAAATTAAGATATGAGACTAAAGAGCACAATATAAACATGCGACCACCACCTCCAGGGGACAAGGATTCATACTTTGCCTCGATCATTTGACATTTTAATAAAGGAAGATTCAGATAAAACTGCAGCCCGTCCCCACCCTTACGACACCTCTCATGGTCGCCAACAAGGAGGATTTCTCCCTCCTGAACTTGCTGTGATTTCCCAGTGTGCTGTTTTCGTGTTTACACCTACAGAAAGAGGCAGCCATGAATAATTCATAGTGTTGTTCGCAGAGTGTTTTAAAACATTTTCATAAACGCTGCTGCACGAGGCTTGCTGTAGCACTCAACATTATGTTTCTAAGATGTAACCGTGTTGATACGAATGTGTGTGTGTGGACTTCAGTTGTTTCCAAGTTGTTTTCCTGTTACAAACAAGGCCGTAATTATGCCTCCTCATGTTCAGGGGAAGCTCTGTGGAGCTGATAAAAACAACGCCCTGAGAGCTACAGGTTGAACAATTCCCAGACCTCATTCAGAACCGGCATAAACTGGTGTCGGGTGAACCAGAATGCGGCGAGCGGAGGACAGGACGCAGGTCCACAGGAGCCCTTCAAGTACATGACAGAGGGGTCAGCTGGCTCCTCTCTCAAAGCTTCCCACAACGTGCCTCCACAAAGATTAAAAATAAACCTCCAGAGGATCTGAGCTGCAGCAACTTAGCTGCCTGCTAAAACAAACTTCAGCATTCTTCCCAAAGACAACACAATGTAGACACTCAGTAATCTAGCAAGCATAAGATTCAGCATCCAGAAACAGAAAATATTCAAAGTGAAAGGGGGTGTAGGGGTAAGTAACGAGGGGAAAGAAAAAATGTGATGTCAAAAAGGGAAACAAAGCATACATATATAGGGGGAGGGGAATTGTAGGGTAGGTGGGGAAATGGGAAAAAATAAGAATTAAGTACAAATTCTCAATGTGGAGTGCAACCATGATGTGTATATGAAATGTGCCAATAAAGAATTCAATTTAAAAAAAAAAAGATTCAGCATCCAATTAAAACTGCTAAGCAGACTAACAACCAGGAAAAGATGAGCCACAAGCTAAGGAGAAAAATCAAAGGGAAACAAAGCCAGAAATGACAGAGGCCCAGGAATTAGCAGATAATCTCTTCCTAAAATGTCCATTAGAAATATGGCAAGGATTTAAAGGAAAACCTGAACAGAAATAGGAAAGAAAAGGAAAGTAAAAATGAGACAGATGCAACTTACAGAGATGAGAAATATCTGAAATGCAAAATCCACCAGATGCCTTCACAGCAGAGAATGCTGAATAAATGATCAGTGGATATGCACACAATTCTTTTCGTCAATTCCACCTGCATAAAGCTGGAGGTGAGTGATGAGTGGTAGAGGAAAAAAAATCTTCAAAGGACCCAGAAACAAAATAAAAGAAAGGGCATGTTCAGGGGCACAGTGATAAAATAGTTATTCACATCTCATTGCAAGCTAAAAGATCATGGAAAATAGCCTTTCCAAAACATGATAAAACGATATTCTTATTGAATGTCTCCATTCACTGAAATTATACTTCAAAAATCAAACTAAAATTGAGACTCTTTGAAATCAGCAACAGCTAAGAAAATTCACCAATAGCAAATCGACATTATAAAAAATGATCAAGGAAGTTCTCTGCCCTGGAAGAAAGCACACAGGATGAAAACTCAGATCTACAAGGGAACAAGCAGTATAAAACTGGCAAACTTGTGACTACATGTGCAAGGCATGGCTGGCTCCCTCCCTCCCTGCCCTCCAGGCCAAGGTGGTCCCAAGGCTCTACCCCTATGTGTAGCTGAGACCGCTCCCACAAGTGACACCCCTTGCCCCCATGTTTGCTCATTTTTCAGCTTCTCTTAAAAATAACTGGGAAATATACTAGTATTTTGTGGAGTCGGTAAGAATTTGTAGAAGTATATAAGTAGGATAGTAATACACACACAAGACAGGAAAGGAAAACTGAAATATAGTTTATATTTTGTGAAATAGTAAAAGTTTTTCAAGGTATGCAATAAATTAAGTGCTCCTGTCATAAATCATTCTTAAAACAGTTACTCAGAAGCCTGAAGAGGAGACACAATATGAGAATAATAAAATTAATCCAAAATAATACAGAAAAAGGAGAAGAAAAGCAACAAAGAATGTACGACATGGAAAGAAATAACAAGGTTTAAATATTAAATATTGACTTAAATATGTAAATGATCTGAATCATTATTTTTTTAACTATTATTAAACTGGGTTTTAAAAGACAAGAGATTTCCAGTTTTAATTCTAACGTGCAGCTTATTCACAAATAATCACCTCCATCCTTACTACAAAAAAATAATATAACCTTAAAGCTGAAAAATGTGAAAGGCAGTGTCTTTTGGCCCATTGGGAAACTGAGGCTCAGGTTTAGCAGGGTTTGGATGTAGGAGAGATAGGCACACAGAGTCAGGGCAGACCTGCCAATCCTGTCAGGCCCGGAAGTCTTCAGGGTGAGCGGGACAGTCTGCAGGGCTGAGTGTGGGCTGACAGCAGACTGAGGGCTCCTGAGATCTCATTCTCAGCAGCCCACCAGGGCTCACCACAAGGAGCCAAGAAAAGCGCTCTCCTGTCTCAGGAAGACAGGGGAAATTGGACCATTTTGAAATATTCTCAGAGCATCTCCATAATAAAGCCCTCCTCGGCAGGGGGAGGACTTCATCACAGCCATGTATCTCAGCTCTAAAAAGGGGCAGTTACCAGCTCCAGCTCCCTGTAGCCTTCCTATCTCACCTAAGGGGTGGAAATGAAACCATCAGGAATGAACAGGAACTCACTTGGGAAGGCCTCAGTCCAGGGACCTAGGGCCAAAAACGCTAAAGGTAATTAGAAGCTTCTAGAAGTCTCCATCCCATGTTCCTACCAACCATGGGCCACAGTGGGTTCCAGGGGAAAGAATACAAAGCACAGACTATACTGAGGAGGCGACTCTCAGAGAAACTGAAATACAACAGGAGAGAGAAAAGTGAGGATAATCTCTGGAATTTACAACAGCAGCACATACTGACCACACTTCAACTCCCAGCCCAGTCAACAAGCAACTTTTGCTAAAGATTGGTTTTCCCCAGTCATTACCAGATACCTCAGTCCAGGATTCTAACACAAACATGACTAGGTGACATGATAGGTGTTTAAAGGGGGAAAAATTGCTGTTTTTATAAAACTCTCCTTAAATATAGAGATACAGATAGATAAAAATAAGAGAATGGGAATAGAGATAACATATAGCACTAAGGACAAGACAACTCAGGTTTCTACATTAATCAGTGGTAAAGTGCATTTCCAGGAAAGGAACATTCTTCAGGGGAATGAGAACATTCAACAGCTTCTTTTAGAAATAACAAAATGACCTGAACAGAAATGTGTGTGTTGCTAATGATGGAGCTTCAAACTCTGTGTAGCAGAAACCTAACAGGTCTAAAAGAAGAAATGAAAAAACAAAGATTCCCATAATGTCTCTCTCTCAGCAACTGAAGAACAAATGCTTATAAAGTGACCAGATACCCTGAGTCCTCTTCAGTAACCAAGACAGAAGAGAGCAGAGTAAAACATTTAATTATGGAAAGAGAAAAAAATCCACCCATCTAGAATTCTGTACTCAACCAAAATAGAATAATTTCTGACCCAAAATGTGAAGGAATTCATAACCTAGGAGATTTATGTTGAAGGAAGATTGTCAGAGAGAAGGAAAATGATACAGGTCCGAAACTTGAATCTAGATAAAGAAGCGAAGTACACAGGAGAATGGACAATGATAAAATAAGACCTTTCTTTTTTTCTTGGTGGGTCTAACAACACTTTGTTCAAAATAATGGCGGCCAGGTATTCAGTGACCACTTGCGGAGCAATAGGAGACTGGCAGCCGTGTTTCACGAGGGAGGACCCGATGTAAGTACGGCTCCCCCGCGAAACATTGCTGCAGTCAGTGATAAGAGATCTGCAGTCTTGCAGAGGTACTGAGGATCCAAACAGGCAGAAAACGAGTCCATCTACCTGTCACTGGGCTGGGTCTGAGAGATTCCAGAAGCTCAAACAAGGAACTTGACCCACCCTCTTGGTAGCACGTTCACTGACTCCCATCACAGAGAAGGAATTTCAGGACTTGTCAGAAGAAGGCCAGAGAAGGCTTTAGGGTTTACCAGAGATTTAGGACACACCCAAGAGTGGTGTGTGTGCTCACTTTGGAGCTGGGAGCTTTTATATTTTTCTTGCAGGGGGGAAGCCCAGGAAAAGGTGTCCCTCTCCCAAAGGGTATCAGCCCATGCCACAGGTAGAGGGTTTTAAAAATAAATACTTTATTTAAATTCATCAGGTTCCTTCAATCTGCTCCTTTATCTTGGGATCAGGCTCCTGCTCCTTCCTCTCTGATCAAGCCAGTTGACAGACTTTGAATATTCTTGAGGAATTTCAGGTGCGGTGGGTCTGCAGAGAAGGAGTTTACATTTAACCAAAGGAATGCTGACAGGCAGCACCTGGGGTCATTCCCTGGTTCCTGGAAGCTGCAGTCTTCCTAAAAGTACAAATTTTTAGTTATGATTTCCTGGTCTCCTTTCTACCTTTAATTTTTCTATCCTACCTCACAGGGACGGCACAGTTACAGCAAACTCAGCCATTTGCCGGTCAGGCTTCTGTGAGGCAGCTGGTACCAAGCAAGCACAGCATGGCACACAGACTAACCTCCACAGCACTCACCGAGCCAGTGGTAAGCCTGCCGTGTGGAGTGTGTGTCTCTTCCAATGGGCTGTGACCCTTTCTGTGGAGTTGAGGCACACAGGTGTCCTACGGTGAGCCTTAGAACCACAGCACACTGGTTCCTCTGGGGGTAACAGCATCACACAGGTGCCCTCGTGGGATACTGCTAGAGTCACCACCCTACAAAAGGGCCCCTACTCTGTGCCAGATCCAAAATGGTCTCCTTTCCCATGTGCCAAAGGGCAGCCTTGCAGCAAGCTCCTACCTGCCACCCAGGCAAGCCAATCCCAATCCACCACAATGCCCCCCCCCGGCCACCCCCAAGTCCCCATAGAACCCCTCCTCTTCCCAAGGCCCCGCTCGCCATTGTTCACAGTTTGAGGCAGTCCTGCAGCTTTCACCTCCATTAAAGCCTTGCGACAGGTGTCCCTCATTTTTCTTTCAGGTCTGTGTGCAAGGTGCCCTAAAGAAAGGCTCTCTGGGGCTCGTTTGGAGCTCGCCTCCTCAGACTCGGTGTCTCACCGTGCCGGCGCAGCCCTTACATTCTCCCGCCACTCGAGACAATGTCTCAGGAGCTCCTAACTTTCTGGGTCCCTTGACTGTGGTAAATTCCTTCACCACTCAGGGGACCAGCTTTTCACGTGCCGTTTGGTGGCCTGGGTGGGCACTCACTCCTGTCTCCCTCCTCTCTCTGTCTCCTTTCCCTGCCTGAGGTTGGCAGCCTCTGCTGGCCTCCTGACTGAATCCCTGACCTCAGGAAGTCACAGGCACCTGCGTTCCCACAGAGCCGCGCATGTCCCTTCCCCTTGCGGCTTGCCTGTGGCCACGTTTGCTGTGTAAGTCTCTCCTCCCAGGTCAGCCCAGCCTGGCCAGCTAGATGTCCGGCCCTGCGCCGTGGTTGGCTCCAAAGTGAAACTGGATTTTACACTCTGGGTTTCACTTTCCCATGTCGGAGGCTCTTGGCCCCTGTGACACTCCAGCGACAGCTCAAGTCCCTGTGGAGTGGTGGGAGCCTGTTCCCTTCCAGGGACCTTTCAGGTAGCACCACACCTGACAGGACCATGGGTCGTCAGTCCTCTACCCCTTCTGACTCATCCTTTGGCTCCGGGTTTAAAGATTGATCTACATTTGATCCTTAAACTCTTAAAAAGAACTGGTGCTTAATTTTGTGCTGCACTTCCGGGACTCTGAGATCAGGGGAAATATTGGTGTTACTAAGAAATAAGATTTAAAGAAAACTGGGTGTCTTTGTAAGACCATAGAGACCATGCATGGCTCTTCCTGAGCTCCAGGCCCAAGCCTGTGCCAAACAGGTACAGGAGGAAGGCCTCTGGCATAAACCTGCTCCGATGCCAGGGGTAAAAGTCTCTGGAAAAGTGGAGGCTGAGGGAAAAGATCTGAGCCACCAGACTGGGCCCACGCTGGCGGTGTGGAGAGTAAGTCAGGTTGCAGTGCTGGGTAAGAGGTAGAAATGTGACCCTCGGGCGGCACCCAGGCTGCAGGAGGTCCTAGTGAGTGGCAAGGATGGGGTCAACGCCCATCTCCGAATCCCAAGGGGGAGGGAAACAAGCCTTCTCGACAAACTGCAGGTCTACTGGGTGTGTCTTGACTGACCGGTAAATGTCCTTTTCAGTTCTATGGTTTAGGTTGATATTTTTGTCTGAGTGACAGACCTAAAACATTTGTAAACAACTTTGGGATAATTCTCAAACTGCAATCATAAGTTTAACTTGCTCTTTCTGCTGGTACTAAGATAATTTACTATTTGAGGTTACTTAGAAGTCTGCTATTCAGCCATTCCTAATTGAAATGTAAACATCTGTGAGTTTACTCTGAGACAAAAGTAAAAATGTATCAGGCACTTGAAAATCCAAGCAGCCACAGGGATGGTCTGTCTCACTCACATATTAGAAAATAATGCAGTCACTAACATGATTTACTAAATGTGTTTAAAGCCAAAGGCTATACTTTGATTTTTGTCAACAATATTAACTTATATGAAATTTCTAAAGACAACACCATTCTGATGACAAAAAAGATTGGATACTAATCACCTAAGAAATAAGTCTGTCAGCAAAAAGGAGCCTATTGGTCTTGACATAATGTCAATGATGACTGTTACCTTAAAGGCTATAGAAAACAAATAACTAAATTATCCCATCAATTATTAAACTAATCCGAAGTCTGGCCGGTGGCTATGTTTGGTCTTTTGTCATCCACAATTTGTTTCTCCTCTAAAGCATTTGCAATCAGATTCTTGAAAAAGGCTCAAAACTATTGTACAAACTCAATTTGTTTTGTTCTGGTTGGTTTTATTTTATACTTTTCTTTTGAAACTTTCTGTCGCCCCTTCAAGTTCTACAAAATTACAACTCCTATTACAGAGATCTGATCACTGAGATAATGATCATCACCTATAAAACTGATAAAACCAAACTTGACCATGGGCTGTAAGTACACTTGGCATAAGAGCTGCAGTAATATCTTGGTTTACAAGTGCTCTTGTTCAAACAATCCACTTTGCAACCAAAAGCCTTCAAAATAATTTAGCTTCTGATCACAAACTCATTTCTGGTGACAAACACTACCAAGGTCATCTCCTCCAAAATTCTAAACCAAATTCAGTTTAGGAACCAAGGTATCACTGTACTTAAAAAAACCTTTTAGCTGCTCAAATGTGGCTGGGGGTGGGGCTGTGAAACTGACCCTACCTTGTCAATGGCTTCCCGCAAGGTGGGACCAGGTAAGACCAACAACCACAACAGTGGTTGGAACAATTAAAACAATGACTGATCAGTGATCAGCTATAGAAAAACTCACAAGGCTGAGAAGGGACAAAAGGAAATCCTGAGACCGGCCAAAATCATGATGGATTCAACGACCAAGAGAAACAGCCCAGAGGTTGTCAGAAAGGTTCTCTTTGGCTGTCCCCAAGACAGCCAAAACAATGAGCTTGTCCAGAGTCAGCTGAAGCACCATGGAGCAGGCCTGCCAGTAAATATTCAACCTTTTCTATTTAATACATGCATGAGCTTTGTTTACACACAGTTATCAGCCACCAGAGCTTGTAAGGATCCAGCCCCCTCCTCCCATCAGCCCCTCAGCCTACACCTCTGTAAAGCAGGCTGCCCCAGTGTGAGCCCCAGCCAGCCCCAGGATCCCTGATGTCCCGGCAGTATGGCTGAGCCCCTTCTTTCTCTCGCTGCCCACTGTCAGCAGGAAGCAGACACAAAGGAAACTGAACCCTGGTCATGTGGCAGAGGTTTGACTTGGTTGATCTGTCAGAGGGGAGATTAGAGGCTGAACAGGCAGAAGACAGATTAACCATAGTGACAGCTTAGTTGGAGGAAACCCAGCCTCCTATCCCATTAGCTGTCCTGAACCAGAAGGTCCAGGGGACCATGATGTTCCACAAAGCTGAACGACTCGCAAAAGTGAACAACTAGTGTCGTTTTAATGAGAAGCACTCATGTTCCTCCTCAGTGGCCCGGGGCCCATTGCTCAGAGTTGATGCACATGGATGCCTCACCGGAAACCATACGTACCTGCTTCGAAGACTAAAGTAGTGATGATGCCAAACTGCTTTAATGTGTAGCTACTGATGTAATAGGAGTGCTCATGAGATGTAGAATGCAGGCAATTCTCTCCAATGCTTGTTTCGATCACTTTGTACCTTCCCCACATCTCCCAACCCATATAAAAACAGTCTCTCCCGTGATGGTGTGGTCCTCTCTGGACTCATCCACTTCTCCCTCAAGGTACATCATAAATTCTTAACTCTTCTGCATCCCCTGAATAATGGCAAATCCTCCTATTGCTTGTGGTACCAGCCTTTCACACACCACCCCAATCAAGCAGGTATCTTGCAAACTTTAGCACAGTTCCTTTAAAAAAGTATAAAGAAAAAAGTGAAAGCAGACTAAGAAATGAGAGAAAATAAATTATAAAATGCTAATTAAAGCCAGAGAGGAGAAAAAATAGCATCAAAGATATATAATAAACAAGGGTAAAGAATAGAAAATATTAATAAATATAGCAGATACTAATTCAACTGTATCAATAAGTTAAGTATCATTGGTCCAAATATATCAATTAAAAGACAAACTAACAGTAGATTTTTAAAAAATAAGAAGGTTGCTTTAAATATACTCTGGTAGTTCAAAAGTAAAGGGTTGCAGAAAGTAATAGCATGTTAACACCAGTCAGGAAAGCTGGAGTTCCCACATTACTTTTAGATAAATCAGACTTCAGAGCAAGGACTATGATTTAAGATAAAGAAGGACATTGGGTAAAGACAAAAGAAACAAGTTCTCCAAGAAGAAATAACAATCCTTAATATATGAGTTTCATAGCAGCGTGTCAAAGTACAAGAGGCAGAATTTGACAGAACTGCGAGGAAAAAGGAGATTTCTGTGCCCCTCCTCACAGAAATAGACTCAGAAGACAGCAAATCAGCGATGAAAATCACAGAATACCTGTTTGGGGGTAGGGGATGTGAAAGGTTAGTACTACGGGCAGAAGAACTGAAAAGCACCCCAGACAAATGGATGTCACTGATGTCTATGGAATAGTTCATCCAACAACAGCATAGCATGTATTGTTCTCAAACTCACATGGAACATTCATTAAGATAATTTTAAGATGTGTCACAGCCTAACAAGTTTAAAAGAATGGACATAATAGAGAACCTTCTTGGCTACAATGGGATTAAATCAGAAATCAGTAAAAGCTCAAAGTTCCAAAACCACATGGAGATTAAAACATAGACTTCTAACTTACACATGAGGCAAAAAAAAAAAAAAAGAGTTGGGAAAAATGAATAAGTACTTTGGAGAAAATGAAAATAAAAATATAACATTAAAATTTGTGGAATGCAGTAAAAACAGAACTGAGAAATTTAAATATGGAATTCACTTTAGAAAAGAAGGAAGATCTAAAATCAATCATTTAATTGTTTACTTTTGGAAACTAGAAAAAGGATTAATTAAAAACAAGGTAAGGAAAAGAAAACAATAAAAAACCATAACAAAAATAGTGAAATCAAACTTTAAAAATAACTAGAGAGGGCCAGGGAGTTAGCTCAGTGGTTCCGGTGCCTGTCTTGCAAGCGCAAGGACCCGGGTTCGATTCCCCGGTAACCACATAACAATACTGGGTGTGGAGACCCACACCCAGCAGCAACCAGTACCACATACCACAGTGCCAGGCGTGGTGGCCCACGCCTGTAATCCCAGCACTCGGGAAGCAGAGGCAGGAGGATTGCTGTGATGTGAGTTTGAGGCTGAGCTGAGGGCCAGCCTGAACCACAAAGCGAGACCCTGTCTCAAAAAACCTAAAAAAATAAAAATAAAAATAAAAATAACTAGAGAAAAATAAACAAAACCAAAATCTGATTCTTTGAAGAGATCAGTACAATGGGTAGGCCAGGTAATTAAGAAATATGCCTAATTATGACACTTCTACTGACCTCACAGACATGAGGAAGATAATAAAGGAATACTAGGAACAACTCTATGTTTTCAAATTTGTTAACCTAGAAGTAATTGACTGATTCCTTCAAAAGAGATAGATACTTCAAAACTTCTACTGAAGAGTTTTGTTTTGAGTTTGCTATGCTGAAGATTGAACCAGAGAGTTCCCAACTTGATTTTTAAAAAATTTGAGACAGGTTCTTCCTAAACTGTACAGGCTTATCTTAAGTTTACAATTTTCCTGCTTCCACCTCCCTGGGATTACAAGAATGTGCAGTAATACACGGCAAGAGATAATTTTTTTTTCCTGGAGTAGGGACTGAATCCAGGATCTTGACACTGAATTACATCCCCAAATCTTTTTATTTATTTATTTTTTTACATTTTATTTTGTGACAAACTTTTGCCAACTCATTAAAATTTCCAGGTTGAGCTCAAATTTACAATCCTACTGCATCAGCATCCTAGGATGTTAGGATTACAGTTATGCACCATCCTGTTAAGCAGAAGTAGATACTATTAGGATGTATATTAAATAAATTGAATGAGTAAGTTAATAAATAATTACTTCTAAATAATTAATAATAAATAATTACTTCTAAAAACATGGCACCTCATGGCAGAAAGCACCAATCAGGCCCAGATGGATTCATTAATTAATTCCACCCAGTATTTAAGGAAGACATGACAGCAATTCTCTATAATTCCTCCCAGACAAATGAAGCAAAGAGAATCCTTCCTAATACATTCTATGAGGGCGGCATTATCCCCAAACCAAAACTAGAAGAGAGATGACAAGAAAAGAAAACCAACATTTCTTATGAACATAATGCAAAAATCTTCCACAAAATATTAACAAATCAGATTCAGCAATGTATCAAACAATTTACATAAGCAAGTGAGATTTATCTCAGGTATGCAAGACTGGTTCAACATTTAAAATCAATTATTATAATTCATCAGGCTAAAGGAGAAAAATTGTATAATAATATCAAAAGATTCAAGAAAGTACTTGACAAATCCAACAGCTGCTCAAGATTAAAATTCTCAGGAAACTTCTTCTATCAAAGATCAGCTACAAAATGAAAATAGCCAAGACCATACCTAATGGTTAGATACTTGGAGATTATCCCTGTCATAATTGCTAGAATGACTCAGTTTTCCCGTTACTGGGACAGAATACTTGGTACCCACAGCTTAATGGCTGAGAAGTTTATAACTGGCTGGCTCCAAGGCAGAAATATCATACTTGAACCACATGGTAGAGGAAATCTGTCCACCTCATGGCAACCAGGAAGCAGAGAGGGAAAGGAGAGACAGGGTAAAGAATACACCTTCTCAGTCAACCTGCACCAGGCCCCACCTCCAAATACAAGTGTTCTTAGGGATATTTTAGATCAAAACTCACACCATTCTGCTCCTGGCCCCAAAGGCTCATTCTATCTCATTATGCAAAACACCCTTAATCCATCTCTCAGAGTCACTGAAATCTTAAGAGTCCTAGCACTGGTGAGAAGCTCAAGTCCAAAAATCTCTGAGGCTCCAGGAAAACTTCACTGTAAGTCTGTGAACATCAAACACACAGGGTATACATGTCCATTCCAAAATGGAGGAGTGAGGGATAGAAAGTAATCAGGCCAAAACAAGGGCAAAACCTGCTCAGCAAATATAACATCCTGTAACTGACTGTCCAGCACCTCAGGAAGGTTGTATGGGACAGAGCTCCAAAGGACCAGCAGCCGTACTGATAGAATTGCTGGATGAAGCTTACATGGTCTTTCTCTTGTGCTAGCTTCACTCACTGCCTGTGAATTTCTTTGGCAAATATTCCATGTTTTTGGCATCTCCAACTTCCTGGGATCTCACTGTACTTCTGGACTTGCTCTCAGTTTCATGCATTACACCCTCATAGACTCTTGGCAGGAACCGTGACCCTACCTTGCATTTTCCCTGGCCTGTCAGGCCACCTTCCAAAATTTTCTGAAATCTGAAGGGAAAGATCTGTGATGTCAGAACTCTTGAACTCAGTAAACCTGAAAAACCGGTATCACTTGGGTGATGTCAAGGTTTCCAACCAACTTGAGCAGTAACCAGGCCTGCTTGGACCATGGCTGCAGAAGCTTCTGTGTGTGGGGGTATTAGACACACTCACCCAGGCAGCCCTGAATGAGCAGAGGGCTTTGAGTAAGTAGGTGTTCCAGGGATTCTCTTAGCAAATGAAAGTTTTATGATTTTGTATCCTTTGATCTTGAAGTAGCTGGGGCCTTCCTGACTTCTCAAATGTTTCCAGGGCATTTTTCTTTTTATTCCTGTACAAGGTACTTTACTTCTTTTTCAATGCTAATCTTCTCAGCAATGTGCTCTTTGTTGCCTCTATTTCTCAGATACTTCTTTTTTGGAAAAAAAAAAAACTGTGACGTTTTTGCATTTCCTTTTGTTTTTTGAGACAGGATCTCACTTTTGTAGTTTAGGCTGGTCTTGAGCCCAGCCTTGAACTCACAGCAATCCTCCTGCCTCTGCCTCCAGAGTGCTGGGATTACAGGCATGAGCCACCATGCCCGGCATTGTGATATGTGGTTCTGATTGCTGAGGAGCAGACATGAGTCTCCACACCCAGCACTGTTGTACTGGTTACCCAGGACTGAACCCGGGTCCTTGCACTTGCAAGAAAGGCACCAGAACCACAGAACTAAATCCCTGGCCCTACATTTCCTTTAAAAAAAAAAAATCTTACTTTTCACTAGATTTTGCTGAAAGCAGCCAGCAGTACCTATGCCACAGCCTCAATGTTGTGCTTTCTTTAAGTTTCTTCCACCAAATCAGTTAGTACACTTAATCTTAGTCTCTTGCAAAGCCTACATGGGCAAAATGTAGGTAGACTTTTTCCCAGAGTATATCTCACAAATAGCCTCTCATCCAACTGCCAGTGGAGTCTGTTCCAAATTGAAACCTCTTGACTCTTCCCTTGATTGTCCACATTCCTCTTAGCATGCTGGTCTTCTAAGCTTGAGTCAATGTCACCACCAAGCTCAGCTTATAACATTTTAAGACTCCTCTGGCCTAATCCTCCAAACCTTCCATTAATAAGTTCCAAAGATTTCTGAACACATGATCAGACTCAGTCATAGCACTGACCTCACTCTCAGCACAAGTTTTCTGTAGAAGTTAGATTTCATCCCATTGCTGGGACAAAATACTGAACACCTGCAAATTAATGGATGAGAAGTTTCTTTTGGCTCAGAGTTTCAGTGGGTTCAGTCCATGATCACTTAGCTCTAAGGCAGAAATGGCAGAACAGTGGCAGTGGAGAGCTGTTCACTGCTTGATAGCCAGGGAGCAGGAAGAGGAAGGAGCATCCAGCAACAAGAGTGCACCTCTTCCAGTCATTGCCCCAGTGTATGCCCTTTCTGGCTGGGCCCCACCTCCAAACATGAAACTTTTGGGAACATTTTAATCTAGAATATAACACTGCTTTTCTTTCTTTTATTAATTTAAATTTTTATTTTAATTGACAAGTGCTAATAATATATGTTTATACCACTACTTTTCAACATGTGTGAAAGTCTTAGATAATGCAATAAGTCAAGGAAAGAAAATAAAAGGTGTGTAGATTAGAAGAAACCAATAAAAACTGTCTTTTCTTAAAGATGACATAATTATCTATTAAAAAATTAATTACAAAAAAACAAAAATAAAGCTTTGGTAACTAATAAGCAATTACAGATAGTTTTCAGAATACAAGTTTAATACACAAAGGTCATTGCTTTACTACATACCAGTAATGAAAAATGAGTTTGACATTAAAAGTAAAATGATTTGCATTTGTACAAAGCTAACAAATATATGCAAGATCAAGAAAAGAAAATTATGAATATTTAATGAAATAAAATATTGAAATAAGTGGAGAGGTAGGCCACAATTGTGGATAGAAAGAGTCAATATTATTTTCTATTCTTTCCAACACGATCTATAGATTCAGGGTAATCAAATCAGAATACAAGCAAGCTGTTTTGTGGTTATTGGCAAGCTCATTCTCAAGGTTATAGGTAAAGGTAAGACTAAAAATGATTAATATAATATGAAGAGACAAAAGTCAGAGAGCTTCAAGACTTACTTTAAAGTAATGGTGGTAAACAAGACTGTACTGGCAAAAGATTTGACAAATAGAACAAAGGAACAGGTCATGGAGCCAAGAAATAGACCCCCTTAAATATAATCAACAGAGCTTTGACACAGAGCAAAGGCATTGTGGTGGGGAAAAGCAGTCCTTTCAACAAATGGTATTTAAACACATGGGCATTCACATGCAAATTGATAAATTTGGACAAAGATTCACACCCTTCATGAAAACTAACTCCACATTCATCAT